>PVJC01032579.1:0-20145 GCA_004026665.1 Murina feae
TTATACATAACTCTAAAGTGAAACACAGCATTTACAAAGAAAAAACTCTCTGTTACCTCCTCTGGGACTATGTGATTTTTCAGAAAGAAGAAATAGTTTGATAAAGTATGAAATAAGCAATTAAGCCCAGCTGGTGTGGCTCAGATGGTTGAGCATGGGCCTATGAATCAGGCGTTCAGGGCTTGATTCCTGGTCAGGGCACATGCCCAGGTTGCAGGCTCAATCCCCAGCTGGGGAGTACAGGAGGCAGCCGATCAATGATTCTCTCTCATCATTGATGTTTCTACCTCCTTCTCCCTTCCTCTCTGAAATCAATAAAAATATATTTTAAAAAGAATTAAGCAATTAGGTTCAATGTACAATTATTAATAAATACAATGAGTAGTAATAATAATTTTTTATCTATTAAACCTGTGCCTGGCACATAGTAAATGCTCTATAAACATCTCATTTAATTCTAACAACCCTGTAAAGTGACCTTCATGTTGTTTCTAACTTTTATCAGCTTCCTTTCTTGAAATAGTCCATAGCTGAGGTAGCGGGCTCTACTTGAGACACGGGAAAGGCTCACTGCTGAGGGCAGACAAGGGATTTGGTGTGGGGGTCAGAATATAACTGAGGAAGAAGCCACAGGGGTGGTCAGCCTCAGAGAAGACTCTCCTGATTTCATAGGGTGGCCTCTAGGAAGTTACAGAAAATCCTGGAGGTGCAGTGCCTGTTCCTAATACAGACACTATGATTGCCACTGTACTCCACCCATTCTGTACACTCACCCATCACACAGTCTACATGCCGATGCCTGACATTTGGTTTGCCAGTTGTCATTGGTCATCTTTTCTCTTTTAAAATGTTTTTTAACATAGTAAAGGTTTTTTAACATTTTATAGAAAGAAAGGGGGAGGGAGAGATAGAAACAGCAATGATGAGACAGAATCATTGATTGGCTGCCTCCTGCACATGCCTACTGGGGACTGAGGCCACAGCCCGGGCCTGTGCCCTGACTGGGATTTGAACCGTGACCTCCTGGTTCATGGGTCGACTTTCAAACCCCGAGCACACCGGCCAGGCTCATGGGTTATCATAAGCACATAGAAGCTATGTGTCCAGTATTTCTGGGATGCTAACACACAGGTCAGCCCAGGACCAAAATCTTTTCAAACCATTCACTTTAGCACTCCTCAAAGAGACATATCTAACTCTCACGTAAATTCGTTAAAGCTTTCAGGCATGCCTCACCATGCTTTGGAACAATTATCTTTCATTTATGTGCTGTACATTATCATTTTATGTGCAGGCATCATATACATTGTGCTGCACAAAAATAATTGATTACTCATGAGTGACAGAGTAATTGGCACTACCCTGGTTATTCAGCTAATTTTATGCATTATAATTACCAGCTTCAGTACACTAGACCGAATTTAATGTTCTCGAAAATTAATATTATTCAAGGACTTGATACAAAAGAATGTAATGTGCTTAAATTAAAAACTTACCGCACACTGATCGAGTCTCACATTTTTGGCTATTTATCAACATTTTGTTTTAATTATTTTAAACCCCTTGATCAAGTTTCGGAGCCTATTGCTCATGTTGGTTCAGTACAACTGAATTCCAGTAAGTTTACAATCTGAATTAGAGTTTGCAATGGTAACAGTACATGATTGGTGCTATGTTGAAGACTTTTGCCTACTGGCTTGCATTATAGCTGTGAGTTTCTTGAAAACAAAAACAAAACAAAAGGTGGGGGAGTCATTTATATTTGATCTTGACAACCTCCTGGTGTGCTAAGGCTGCATGAAATATATTAAATAAGCAGAATAATGTACGACAATGGTGCCCATGAACTCACTAGACGAAATTCTATCTTCTGCACTGTGCTCCAGCTGTGATGCAGAAGACAGACTTTCAGAATAAAAGATGTGGCTTTGGAGCTGAATCTGCCTCTTTAACTAATGTCATTCTACCCAGGGTGACTGTGGCAAGATAGGATATTTTTGTTATGCTTTTGATTGTATAAAGAACCCTACCTCCTTTAAAATGACTTAATCCCCATCTCCCAACATGCTTATTACTTCATGAAACCCGTTTTTCTCTTCATGACTGTAAATAATTCCTATGTTTGGTCTCTTTCTTTCCTCTTTTATTCTGTCTACCCGTATGTTTACCAGCACAGGAAGCTTTACGTGTTTGTACCTGAGTGCCATTGTCTAGGTGTGTCTCTGCTTTGCCACAATTCCCCAGGCCCTATTCCTCACACCCCATGGGAACTGCCAGGCCATACTAGCCTCTGGTGTGGCTTTCCTGACTGTCTCTCTCTCTTATTTTCCCTCATCCTTCCCTCCCAATCCCACTTATCTTTCTTCTCTTCCTCTGCAGTGGTCAAAAGTATAGAACTTCAGTGTTCTTAAATACTCAATTCTTATGTATTTAAATATTACTTTCAGTTGCCTGTCCTAATACAAGAACCATATTCGTAGACTCTTTTTTAAATCTTATTACTTTCTTTAAAATAATAATTAACATTACATTTTACTTCTGTGGCTTGTGAATTGCTTTTTTTTCCCTAGAAGTTAGCAAAAGTTCCTTAATAGAAAATTACTTCCCCTCCCCAGTATAATAGCTTAAATATATGAATTAAAGAATCATAATATTTACTATTATTAGCATTAGCAAAATTAAAGTTAGGAAATACAGGGCTAGAACCAGTCATAAATTTGCAACCAAAATTCTAATATTTCTTCATAATCAATGAATAGATAAACATAATTTCAAGTAACTGACTATGCTGTTCTAATATATATCAGTTTAGTAATCAAAGTGATATCTGCCAGGTGACTCAGTTGGTTGGAGCATCGTCCTGTATACCAAAAAGTTTGCAAGTTACAGGAGACAACTGATTGATGTTTCTCTCTCACATTGTTTCTCTCTCTTTCTCTCTCTCTCCCTTCCTCTCTAAAATCAATAAAAATATATTCTCAGGTGAAGATTAAAATAAATAAATAAAGCTTATTACCTCATACTTTATGCAAAAACTCAAAATGGAATAAGACCTAAGATTATAGACCTACAAACCTTTTAGAAGATAAAAAACACAAGTGACAGGAGAAAAAATAAATAAATTGGACATTATCAATATGAAAAACATTATGCTTTAGACACCATCAAGAAAGTGGAAAAAAAACACCACAAAATGGGAGAAATATTTGCAAATTATCTAATCTAATAAAAGAGTAATATTGAAATTGACCATTTCTTTGGGATGCCTAAGCCATGCCCACCAGCCAATCAGAGTGGCTATATGCAAATTAACCCAGCCAAGATGGAGGCCAGCAGTCACAGAGCTAGAATAAATAGGCAGCTTCCGTTGCAGCAGGAGTAAGGTGTCTACCAGCCAGGCTGGGCCTCTCTCTGCTCCAGGCAACAACATAGTTGCAACATAGTTGCAATTATAGAAGCTTCAGAGCTATAGCAAACAGCAGGTTCCGTTGCACCAGGGATGGAGGAAACTGCTTGCCTAGGCCAGCTGAGCCTCTAAGGCAACATTCTTTCAATTATAGAAGCCACAGAGCTGAAGCAGACAGGAGGCTTCATTACCTGCCTATGCCTCAGCTTAAAGGAACAGTGTATCAATTATAGAAGATAAATAAAACCCAGAAACCTGCTTCCAGCCAGCCTTGCTGGGACGGTGGGTCAATGGGAGCTGGCCACACCCCAATGGGGTGAGGGACCCAAATAGGGGCTTGGCCAGCCTGCAAACAGCCATCAGCCCCTCACCCAGGCTGGCCAGGTACCCCAGTAGGGACCCCAAACCTGAAGGGACTGTGGGCAGCCTGAAAGCCTGGAAACGGCCCTCAGGTCTGCACATAGGCTGGCCAGGTACCCCAGTAGGGACCCAAAACCTGAACGAACTGTGGGCAGCCTGAAAACACCTTTCAGGTCCTCACCCAGGCTGTCCAGGCACCCCAGTAGGGACCCAAAACCTGAAGGGGCTGTGGGAAGCCTGAAAACGCCCCTCAGCCCCTCACCCAGGCTGCCCAGGCACCCCAGTAGGGACCCAAAACCTGAAGGGGCTGTGGTCAGCCTGAAAACGGCCCTCAGACTGTCACCCAGGCTGGCCACACCCCAATGGGGTTAGGAACCCCACTAGGGGCTTAGCCAGCCTACAAACAGTCATCAGCCCCTCACCCAGGCTGACCAGGCATGCCAGCAGATGGACATCCCCAGAGGGGTCCCAGACTGCGAGAGGGCACAGGCCGGGCTGAGGGACCTCCCGAGTGCACAAATTTTTGTGCACCGGGCCCCTAGTCTAATCTAATAAAAGAGGAATATGCAAATTAACCATCACTCTGAGACACCTAAGCCATGCTCACCAGCCAAGCCATGCCCACCAGTCAATCAGAGCAGCTGTATGCAAATTAACCAAGCCAAGATGGCAGCCAGCAGCCACGGAGCTAGAGCCAGAGGCTTCCATTTGCAACTGAGGAAACTGCCTGCCTAGGCCAGCTTGGCCTCTGCTCAAAGCAACAATGTTTCAATTATAGAAGCCACAGAGTTGAAGCAAACAGGAGGCTTCGTTGCCTGCCTAGGCCTCCACTCAAAGCAACAAAGTTTCAATTATAGAAGATAAATAAACCCCAGAAACCTGATTCCAGCCAGTCTCACTGGGATATTGGGTCAATGGGAGCTGTGGGCAGCCTGAAAATGGCCCTCAGCCCCTCACCCAGGCTGCCCAGGCACCCCAGTAGGGACCCGGACCCTGATGGGACTATGGGCAGCCTGAAAATGGCCCTCAGCCCCTCACCCAGGCTGGACACACCCCAATGGGGTGAGGGTCCCTACTGGAGGGTTTGGCAAGCCTGCAAACAGCCATCAGCCCCTCACCCAGGCTGGTCAGGCACACCAGCAGGTGGACATTCCCCGAGTGGTCCCAGACTACGAGAGGACACAGGCCGGGCTGAAGGTCGTTTGTGCACCGGGCCCCTAGTATATCTGATAAGGGTCTAGTATCCAGAATATATAATGAACTCATATAACAACCCTGTTAAAAAAAGGCAAAGGAATTGTATAGCTATTTGCCAAAAATGATACACAAAGGATCAGTAAGCACATGAAAAGATGCTCAACATTATTAGTCTTAAGGAAATACAAATCAAAACCATTTTTAGATACCACTTTACACCCACTAGGATTGCTACCATCAAATGACAGACAATAACAAGTGTTGGCAAGATATGGAAAAACTGGAACCCTCAACATTGCTGGTGGGAAAGTAAAATGGAGGAGCCACTTTGGAAAACAAGTTGGCAGTTTCTCAAAGTTAAGTATAGATTTAATGTATGACCTAGTAATTCCACTCCTTTTATGGGGGTACATAAGCAAAAAAAAAAAATGTGAAAACATACATCCACACAAATACTTATATGCAAATAAATGTTCATAGCAGCATAATTTATGATAACCAAAAAATAGAAACAATATGCATGTCCATTGATTGATGAATGAATAAACAAAATGTGGTATATTCATGCAACAAAATATTATTCAGCCCTAAATAGCAGCTGATTACTATAACATGGATGAAGCTTGAAAACATTATGCTAAATGAAAGAAGCCACACATAAAAGACAACATATTGTATGATTCCATTCATATGAAATGTGCAGAATAGGCAAATCCATAGAGACAGAAAGTAGATTAGTGGTTGCCAGGGTCCAGGGAATGGAGAGTGCCTGCTAATGGGTGTAGGATTTCAGTTTGGAATTATTCAAATATTCAGAAATTAAATAGTGGTCACTGTTGTACCATGTTGTGAATATACTAAAAACCACTGAACTGTATACTTTAAAATAGTGAACATTATCATATGTAAATTGTATCTCAATAAGCTCTTTTTTCTTTATAAGTGTTTATTGATAGAAAGAGCTCTGATCAGAGAAAGAGTTTCCAGAGATGCAGGCTGGCGGTGTCTTAGACCTGGAGCGGACAGCGTTCCACTCCAGAACTGTACGTGCTTCAGCTTGGTCTTCCTCTTGTTTATTTATGTAATTAGCCATGTCAGCCATGTGTTGATGTTACTCTAGGTAAATTACCTTCTCCTGACCTCAGTTTTCATTTTTTTAATACATTTTATTGATTTTTTTTTTTTTTTTTTTTTTTTTTTTTTTTTTTTTTTTTTTTTTTTTTTGTAGAGAGGAAGGGAGAGGGATAGAGAGTTAGAAACATCGATGAGAGAGAAACATCGATCAGCTGCCTCCTGCACACTCCCCACTGGGGATGTGCCCGCAACCAAGGTACATGCCCTTGACCGGAATCAAACCTGGGACCTTTCAGTCTGCAGGCCGACGCTCTATCTACTGAGCCAAACCAGTTAGGGCCAGTTTTCTTTTTTAAGGTATTGACCCAAGGAACTTAGAACCTAGTTAGGAAGAGTACACATTGGAGTTGATGCTGTTTCTATTTTACTCCCAGCTCTACCAGGTGGGACACTTTGGTCATGTTACTTAGCCTTACCAGCCCTTGCTTATCCTCATGGTAAAGTGAGGATAATTATACCCAATTCACAGATTATAAAGAATGAAACTATGTACGTAGCATTTATTCTGGTCCTTGACAGGGTTATAGTAATTTCAGCTATGATCAGCTCAAAGGCCTGTTCCAGCTCTAAAATTCTCTGAGATATCTAGTAGAATTTCAATTAAGTCATACATATAAGAAAAATAGTAATAAACACAAAATTATAACTTAAGGTGACTTGACATAGAGTTTAAAATAAAGATAAGTTGAAGTCCTCTTATCATTCTATACAGGAACTTCCATTATGACAGCACGTACTCAAAGGCATTTCCCCATCTTCTGCCAGATGTCTGATTTCTCAAATAAAATAGTGTGTCCAGTAGGTTTGATGTGGGAAAGTTGTTCCTGAATACACAAACACTTTCTCTGCATAATTGAGCTGGATTCTGGGCCATGACTTTGTAATCGTACTTAAGATTGCTCTAACAGGTCACAAAATGGATGGATGAGTCTACAGTAAGCCACAGTGACACATGCTGTTCTTTCTGACCCCTTATGCTCTGAATCGGAGAGAAAACACTTGGGTACTGGCTTAGGGCCCTAGGGAGTTTTCTTTGCTACTAATTTCGATGCCTGTGTGCTTGAGATGCTACTTCTTAGATTGCAAAGCAAACATTACTGGCATCATTTGCAAAATGACAAAATTACAGGAACATCTCCACCAACTGTTTTGACAGATTGACTGCTGACTGCTCAAGGTGTCTTCCTTTGATTCCAGCAATGATTTATCTAAAAGTTAATTACCTACCACTCATCCCCCCCCCCCCCTGAGCTAGCCCAGCAGTCTAAATGGGAAAATCACACAATAATACATCCAGGGCAGCCACTGATTTTTCTCAGAAAATTGAGAAACAGAAAGAATACTAAAGGAAAATGTCAGTAATGATAACAATAACAAATTCCTACCAGAGAAACCCCTTCGACCTAGTTACAAGATAATGTGGTCATTTCATTTTTAAATGAATACATGCTACATTAAGAAACAGCAGCCTGTGATTAAATCTAGAGCCGTTCAAATCCCTCTAAGCCTGTGAACATACCATAAAATAAAAAAGCATTCTGGTGTTCATAGCTCAACCCATCTGCAGTACATTTGGGAGAGCAGAGATCAACTTCAGAAATAATTTCTCTAAAACTTATTAGTGCATCTACAGCAAACTTGTCCTTCACCTTCAAAGGCCCCCGTGGGAAATAACCCATGAAGACAAACAAGTGACACATTATGTTGAATCATAGTTTTAAATAAATGAAAATACTGCCATTCAACAAATTATCCTATAGCACCAGTAACTGGTATACTATACGGGCATCCTCAAAACAGGTGATATGCACAATGACATTGAGAAGAACATTACTCTGGTCTTGTATCGCCATCTGTGAGGCCTCACAATTAATGCACCCTGCCATGATTTACCATGATTTGTCGAACTGGAATATTGCATGTGTGTCCACAGGCTTTGTGACGTAGACACTTAGTAGATAAAATGATTCAGAAAAGGAAATGAAAAGAAATTCTAGAAAATGAGGGGCATTTTGCAATTAAAATATTCAAATGGATGACTTCTTATGAAGCCTGTGTATTTGCATACTGTTTTGAAAAGGAATACATCCTAGAGTCCGATGAACTGGGTTTGATCTATTCTGCTAAGTTATGTGATCTTAGGGCAGCTTAACTTCTCTGTGCCTCAGTTTTTTCATCAGTAAAATGGGAATAGGTATAGTGTGTATCTCATGGGTTGTAAGGAGAATTGAGTTAACATGTATAAAATAGAACAGGATCAGGTGCATGGGAAGTACTATATTGGAGTCACTTGTCATTATTTCTATGGTACTAGAGGTGAGGGTCCCCATAGGTGCCATTTTAGCACGACCAACCCAAAATGAGGCCCTTGGCTTGACAATTCTGGATGCTTGGACTCAAAAATTCAACCTGGCTGCTGATCTGGACCAACAGATGAGCCCTTCTAGTAACAAGGAAGGAGGAGCTCATGAGTTCTCTTGTGTCCAGGTACCTTCAGCTTCTGAACATGCAGAGGATGGGAAGAGCATGCTCTGGATAAGCAAACATTAATTAAGAGACGCCATAAGGAGAGCACCCATGTATTACCTCATTGCAGAAAATTGTGATACAGTCGACTCTACCAATAATAGCATTTATAGATCATATTTTACAATTCAGAGAGTACTTCAAGATCCAGTAATATTTCAGAATCACTATTATGAACATTTATTATCACTATTGTAGAGCAGCAGTTCTCATCTGTGGGTCGCGACCCCTTTGGGCATCGAACGACCCTTTCACAGGGGTCGCCTAAATACATCCTGCATATGAGATATTTACATTATGATTCATAACAGCAGCAACATTACAGTCATGAAGTAGCAACGAAAATAATTTTATGGTTGGGGGTCACCACAACATGAGGAACTGTATTAAAGGGTCACGGCATTAGGAAGGTTGAGAACCACTGTTATAGAGGTACAGACATAGAAGAATAATGAGTTGAACTTATATCAACTATATCCTAGTAGTATTTTTTTTATTTTACTAAATATCCTTAATATGAATATGCTTACTTACTACGTGGTGTCTTTCTACTTTTTGTTGATGTTTTGTTAATCCTCACCAGAGGATATTTTTTCCATTGCTTTTCAGAGAGAGTGGGAAGGAGGGAAGGAGGGGGTCAGGGACAGAGGAGAAAGAGAGAGAGAAAAACATTGATTGAAAGAGACACATCAATTGGTTGCCTGATTGCCTCCCTCACACATACCAGTGATCGAACTTGCAACCCAGGTATGTGCCTTTGGCCAGGAATCGAACCCAAGACCCTTTGGTGCATGGGCCAATGCTCTATCTACTGAGCCAGGCTGGCCAGGGCTCTTTCTACTTTTCTGATTTCTTAGTTGCTTAGACTCAGGGCAATGAGAACTTTATTGTGTCCTTTTTTCTGTGAGAATGTGTATTTCCATCATACCACAGAGGCTAATTCCTCTCTGATGCAGCACCCCAAAATCAAATATCCAGACACAGTAAGCACTGCAATGGTAGTTTCCAACATTTTTACCTCTAAGGACTTGTTTTGTTTTCTTTCTCCCCCAACCATGTCTTGAAAACTTTTATCTACTGAAATGTAATTATTGGCTGTTCATTTACTTGTTGAAGGTTATCTAGATTATTTCCAGTTTTTAGCTATTACAAATAATGCTGTTATGAACATTTGTGTACAGGTTTTTGTGTGAATATAAGTTTTTGTTTCACTGGAATAAGTGACCAGCAGCACAATTGCTTGGGCTTGTGGCAGTTACATGTTTAGTTTTATAAAAATAAAAAGTCTTTCAAACTATTTTCCAGGATGTCTATACCATTTTACATTCCTACCAGCAATGTATGATTGATCCATTTAACCATATCCTCACCCACATTTGATGCTGTCATTATGTTTCATTGTAGCCATTCTAATAGATATGTAGTAATATCTCCTGTGACTTTAATTTGCATATTTCTAATGATTATTGGTATTGTACATATTTAAAGTTTATTTTTATTATTGACATTATTACAGATATCCCATATTTTCCCCTGTTTCTCCCCCCACCCAGCTCCCACCCCACTCCAGATCTTCACCACACTATTGTCTGTGTCCATGGGCTATGCATATGTGCATATAAGTTCTCTGCTTTATCTCTTCCTTTTCCTCCCACCCCCTCCCCTCTGAGATTTGTCAGTCTGTTCCATGCATCTATGCCTCTGGATCTATTTTGTTAGTTTATTTTTTTAATATATTTTATTGATTTATTACAGAGAGGAAAGGAGAGGGATAGAGAGTTAGAAACATTGATGAGAGAGTAACACCGATCAGCTTCCTCTTGCACACCCTCTACCGGGGATGTGCCCACAACCAAGGTACATGTCCTTGACCAGAATCAAACCTGGGACCCTTCAGTCCACAGGACAACGCTCTATCCACTGAGCCAAACCAGTTAGGGCTGTTAGTTTATTTTGTTCATTAGATTCCACACATGAGTGAGACCATGTGATATTTGTCTTTGTCTGACTGGCCTATTTCATGTATCATAATACTCTCCAGGTGTTGCAAAGGGTAAGCGATCCTTCTTTTTTACAGCTGCATAGTGTTCCATGGTGTAAATATATCACAGCTTTTTCATCCACTCATCTACTGATGGGCATCTGAGCTGTTTCCAGATCTTAGCTATTGTGAATAACGCTGCTATGAACATAGGGGTGCATACATTCTTTCTGATTGGTGTTTGATATTGTCCATCTTTTCGCGTGCTTATTTGCCACCTGTATATCCTCTTCAGTGAAGAACTGTCTATTCACGTCTTTTGCCCATTTCCTAACTGCATTGTTTGTTTTTTATTGTTGAGTTTTGAAAACTTTTTTTCTTTTTATTAAATTTATTGGGGTGACATTAGTTAATAAGATTATATCAGTTTTGCCCTGACCGGTTTGGCTCAGTGGATAGAGTGTTGGTCTGCGGACTCAAGGGTCCCGGGTTCGATTCCGGTCCAGGGCATGTACCTTGGTTGCAGGCACATCCCCAGTGGGGGGTGTGCAGGAGGCAGCTGATTGATGTTTCTCTCTCATCAATGTTTCTAACTCTCTATCCCTCTCTCTTCCTCTCTGTAAAAAATCAATAAAATATATTTTTTAAAAAAAAAGATTATATCAGTTTCAAGTGTACAATCCTGACGCATGATCTTCATATTGCATTGTGTGCGCACCACCCAAAGTCAAATCATCTTCCATCACCATATATTTGACCCCCCTCCCCTCTACTACTCCTTCATCCCTCTGGTAACTACCATACTGTTGTCTGTCTATGAGTTTTTGTTTGTTTGTTTGTTTTTCTCATTTGTTCATTTGTTGCTTTCAGTTTTGTATCCCATGTATGAATGAAATCATATGGTTCTTAACTTTTTGTCTGACTTATTTTGCTTAGCATAATATTTTCAAATTCTTTATTTATTTTAGATACTAATACTTTATCAGATACATGGTTCAAAGGTATTTTCTCTTGGTAGCTTATCCTCTCATCCTCTTCTCATAATCTCTCATAAAGCAAAAATTTTTAATTTGGTGAAGTTCCATTTCTCAAATTTACCTTTTATGCGTCCTGCTTTTTGTGTCAGATTTGAGAACTTGCAGCAGGAGTCATTGCACTAGGACTTTCCTGGTTCTAGCTTTAGAAAGTCCCGCATCCTGGGAAACCCCTGAGTCCCAGACAAACCAGAACAGTTGGTCACCTGACCAGAACAATGGAGTCGAGTCCTTTTTTTTTTTTTTTTTTGCTCCAAGCAGCCTCAGCTGCACAGTTAGAGGGTCTAGTGTCAGAGAAATATCACAACCTATGACACAGAATCAGCACATGATGTCACAGACTCAAGAGTAGTTGTGATCCTACGAAGTTCTGACTGGCACACCTGCTGACATTCTCTTACTGTGACAAGGCCTGATGCTAGGAAAGGCAGGCTGCCAGGGAGAGTTCCACTTACACAGTCATCCCACTGTCCTCTTCAAGCTTTATGGTCTGTAGCCGAGGTAGCAATTCTCACAGTTCTCACCCACATCCTTTTAGCTCAGGCCAGGGGTCCTCAGTCCAGGCTCTTTGCTATGGTAAATAACGCTGCTATGAACATAGCGAGTCCCCTGACGAGTGCTTCAAAATGTTGGTGACCCGGCCCCATGTCAGGCCAGTTAAATGTGACCCTCTGGGGGAGTGACAGTGGGGCCTGGTATCTATTAGTTATAAAAACTCCTCAGGTGATTCCAATGGGCAGCCAGGGTTGAGACTTCCTAGAAAGTAACTCCTTTAGAACAGAGAAGAGATCCGTTTGCCACCACAGCGCCTATAGCACCTAGCACAGTGCCTGCACACAGGAGGCATCTGATAGCTATTTGGTAATTTCAAAAATGAGTGATAAACATTGAAATGATCAGAGATTGGGGCCAGGTATCATTTACTCTGTGTCTCCTGCTGGGAACTGGAGAATCAAGTCAGGTGCAAGATAAGTCGCAAGATAAGCCTCCCTAAAGGTCCCTGACCAATCTTCGAGAAAGCGACTGTAGTCAAAGAGTCAGGAAATCCCTGATGGCACCAAGGGGCATTCTTAAAACTCCTCAGGTGACTGATATTCTGGCTCCAGAAGAATAAGAGCGATACCTCATCTCCAGGCAAGTTAGAATTTAGAGCCCCTAACAGTGTCAGCATCACCACAAAGCCTGATCCCAAAACAACAGAATTACAATGTGCATTTTAACAAGATCCCAGGTCACTCACATGCTCAGTTTGAGAAGCACCTGTCCAACCCAAAAGGTTGAGATGTTGTAGGACAGAATCAGCTGACTCCACTGGGAGGGGCCTCCGCCTGGGAGAGTGTAGCGAGGGAAGAGACCCTTGGATGAGGTTGAGGGAAGGGGTGGAACCACACCCAGAGGACAAATTACAGAGCTTCATGACCTTCACAAGAACCCCACAGCAGCTAAGGATCCTTAACTTCTCAAATGTAAGCCTTGAGCTTGACAGATGAACGAGCTGGCAAACCAACACAGCCCAGGAGAATAACCTAACGATACCACTCAGGAGTTTACTTTTACTTCCTCAATAATCTGGGTGAAGACAGGGCCACAAACAAGTACCATCATCCTGAGATGGATCGAAGAATGTGGCCCTGTCTCTGACTTACCCAGAGGCTGAGGCAAGCTCTGTGAGATCTGTTCAGGGAGACGGTGGGTGGGCATCCCCACTCCCCCATGTGGCCAGAGTTTTGTTATTCCCACATGACGTCCACTGTGCTGGACCAAAAGGAAGCACCAAGATCCTGTAGAAACCCTTGTTTGCCTCCGCCTCCAGAACCCCCAGAAGTTAAGTTAGCATGTCAGCATCCTCATCAGCACTTGCATTGCTGATTTTCATCATTTACTTCATCCTAAAAATGGCCTCTTATGGGGTTTTCAGGTGGAAATGGGTGGCTGTGCCTTTTCTTTTGTATGGCAAGGAAACTTACAGCTGCAAAGAAATGACTTATTTTTTGCGCATTCTAGGTACCTGATTGTACCCCTTTGTGCAATGTTCTCCAGATTCTAGCATCACCTCTGCATCCTTTCCTGCAGAGGCAATAGCTGACAGCCACCAGAAGTTCACGGAGCACGGCTCCCAAACCAGGGTGAACATCAAGGGAAGAGCTAAAACTCACTCCTGTCCTCAACAGAACATAGCTCCATAGACACAGAAGCAGCAGAATGGGAGACCTCAGCTAGAAACTGTGTTGAAACCATTATGTTTTGCCCTTAATGAAATAGCTTAATCTATTTGCTTCTTTACAACATCATCCACAGAAAATATTTTTCGTGCCTGTGCCATGTCTTGAGGCAGTTTTTGAGTTCTGCACCAGGAGGAAATTGATTAATGTGAATGTTTTAGCTGTGGTTGTTGTTTGTGTATAAACTTTTGTTAAAACAAGTACCGCCGAATAAATGACCTTTATGTAGACACCTATTAAGGCACTAAAAGGCTTGGCTACATTCATCTGAGACGCGTACACATCACCAGTGGAACAATGAGGGGATCAGCAGCTGCAAGCGGTTGAATTGAATTCTTCAACAATAGAAAAGTTTTTCAGACCCAAATACCAGCAATCAAAGAGAATTTTTGCAGATAATCCAAGAGAAGGAAAATAATAAATCTGTTTTTTGTTTTTTTTTTTAAATGCTAGCCAACTCCGCACCAGTTAGCATAAGGTTGCCATCTGAAACATGTCAGCTTAAGAGCAGACCCAACTACCATTCTTTTGCCCAACTGCAATTTTCAGAACTGTTTCCCCAAATAATCCCAGATGGCAAGCCACAAAATTTCAATTCATTTTAAAAGCTTTCTTTGCTGTTATTATGTGATTGAAAGTGCAAAAGCAAGTTGCCATTCTCATGGCACTATTTGCATTGGCTATTATCCCCTAAAATCCCCTTTAAACAGCTACATTGTCAGCCCATGGGCCTCATTTAGAACTACAAAAAAGCCCAGATTAATTCGATCAAAGAAAGAGCCAAGTACAAAATGCACTTTTCAAACTGTATCAGAGTGGGTTCGCTTTACAGATCGCTCCGGGGCAAGAACCGCAGGGGAAAGAAAGCCCTGACAGAAAGCTTGGTTTCCAAGCGAAATAACTAGGTTTGGCGCCTTCTCTGATTTGCGTGAGCACCTCCAGGCGAAATCGCCAATAAAAAATTCTTAGAGGGAAATATATTTAAATATAAATGCTGAAACAGACCCCACAAATGGCAGCATCACATTCGTGGCCTTGGCCCCGGGTCACCATCCTTAGGAGGCCTCCGGAAGCCTGGTGAGGGTAACCTGGTTAGCAGTAGGCATTTCTGAACTCTCAGACACTGAAGTAAGCCAAAGGAGTTTGCACTTGTCAACATTTATCTCCGACCTTTTTCACCCCATCCCCAGAAGAAATGTTTTCAGTTACTACAAAATAAATAAATAAGTTGCTAGAAAACTAAAGAGAACAGTAGTGACAGCATTTCTTGGCACAAAATAAAACACGCTAAGATTCAGGTCAAATTCTGGATGAGACACAGGCCGCCCAGGCAGGCTGACCGAGCTGTCTCCGGGTTTGTGGGTTTGTTTTAGTCTCACCTGGGGGTCTGGAGGTGGGGGAGAGAGCTGGGGCGAGCCAAGCTGGAGTTTGGGTTTCCTAGGGACGCTCCATTAGTGTCCTGGGCAGGTTGAGCAGCTTCTGTGTCCGCTGGAGCCGGTGCAGCCGGCGCTGCGCGGCCAGCTCCCTCCCGCTGCCCGAAGCTGTTCCTTTGAGCGGCTGCTTTTGTGCGCTGAGAACATGCTACTCCTCAGCAAACAGCTGCACAAAGGTAGGGCGACTGGACATGTGTTGCACAATGTGCAATGGCCTCTTCAGGGACCAAGAGGTAGAAAACGCAGGCAGCTGCGACGAATATGGAAGTCATTTGCAGGAGGCAGGCACCAGGAACGGGTTCAGCGGGTTGTTTCAGTCTTTGCCTCCGGGAGGGGATGAACTCAAAGGCCTAGGCTGCTGTTCCTTAAAGCCACTGGGAAGACAAAAGAACACCATGCCGCTCTAATCACATCACGGATGATGTTTAGAAGGGGCGCGCTTACCATAAAACGCTGGTCCTCAACTTCTTGGTCACATGCTTAGCTAGAAATGCACAGGGCTAATAAGTTATTCACATTGCACACAGGTGTTCACCACCCCCCAACAATCAAATCCTCATGGCCATCTAGAGGAAGCAAAATGGTAATGTTACCCCACCTGCCACCCCAGACGTCAGAAAGACAAGGAGAGAAGTGAGTATACAGGAGAGGAAATATAAAGTCGGATTGTTTTCAGTGAAGGAAAACTTTAAATCCCCCCCGCCTCAGGTCTTCTAAACAAATTATTTGGAGTTGTTTTCCTGATGGTCCTAACTTTTAACAAGTGTCAAGTTAAAAGTTAAAGGGTTTTTCTTTTTGCTTTGCTATCTGTAAAAACTTTGTGTAATTCTGAAAATCTACACCTGTCGAGGGGAAGGTCAACTACATCTATTGATTCATTATGGAACAAACTATGTCACTGTGCGAAAACATAACCACAGTCATTTATTTCTAACAGAATTTCAATAGACTCTTAACTGAGACAGGAATGTTTCCTGTGACTTATTATGTAGGTCCCACTGAAGCCTTAAATATGGCCTGGCTGGCGTGGTCCATAGTTGAGCGTCGAGCTATGAACCAGGAAGTCACGGTTTGATTCCCGGTCAGGCTATATGCCCAGGTTGCCGGCTTGATCCTCAGTGGGGGGCATGCAGGAGGCAGCCAATCAGTGATTCGCATCATTGATGTTTCTCTCTCCCTTCCTCTCCCTTCCACTCTGAAATAAATACAAATGATTTTTTAAAATACGTTACTTCCCTTTTATGGTAAATATTTGTTTGATGATGAGTCAAGAATCTTTCAAGCAAAATAAGAGAGGAAGATCAGCTCCTTCATTGTTACCAGCACTGTCAGGATTCAAAGGCCCCCGAAGATCCCACCAGGCACTGAGGATATTGTTTAAGGCAAATCTTTGGAGGGTTTTTTTGCTTGTTTGTTTTTTTTGGGGGGGGGGGGTGGCAGGAAAAAGTGTCATGGTGTATAGTAAAAGTCCAGACTCTTTGTCTGGTTCTGGCTCTGACTCTAACCAACAGAATGATCTTGGGCTAGTCCCTTTCCCTCTCAAGACCTTATTTTCCTCATCTAATCTAATAAAAGAGTAATATGCAAATTAACCCTCACTCTGTTACACCTAGGCCATGCCCACTTCTCAAGCCATGCCCATCAGCCAATCAGAATGACAATGTGTAAATTAGCCAGCCAAGATGGCAGCCGGCAGCCAGGGAGCTAAAGCAAACAGGAGGCCAGTGATGGACGAAACTGCCTGAGTAGGCCGGCTGTAGCCTCCACTCAAGGCAACAAAGTTTTAATTATAGAAGATAAATAAACCCCAGAAACCTGCTTCCAGCCAGCCTCGCTTGGACCTTGGGTCAATGGGAGCTGTGGCCAGCCTGCAAACATCCCTCAGCCCCTCACACAGGCTGGCCAGGCACCCCAGTAGGAACCCGAACCCTGAAGGGGCTGTGGGCAGCCTGAAAATGGCCCTTATCCCCTCACCCAGGCTGGCCAGGCACTCCAGTAGGGACCCAAACCTTAAAGGGGCTTGTGGCCACCTGAAAACGACCCTCAGCTCCTCATCCCGGTTGGCCACACCCCCATGGAGTGAGGGTCCCCATTGGGAGGCTTGGCCAGTCTGCAAATAGCCATTAGCCCCTCATGCAGGCTGGCCAGGCACGTCAGCAGGTGGACATCCCCCGAAGGTTCCCAGACTGTGAGAGGGCACTGGTTGGGCTGAGGGACACCCCCTAGTCTATCAAATAAGAAGGCTAAACGAGATGATTGCCAAGGGCCATCCCAGAAGTAACATCAAAGAGTGATGAGAACATTTTTCTGAAGCATACAGATAATAGTAATATAGCCGTTCCAAAATAAGTGTCTTATGTTATGTGCTTTCTACATGACAAAATAGGTCTACTTGTATTTTAATTTACAATATTTAAGCAATTTTCCAAAAGTTTTTGTTTTTGCTTGGTTTTTTGTAAAGACTGGACACCCTGATTGAATTTCTGTTTTGTCTCTATTGACTGCATCACAGCCATCCTACATCATTTACAATTTATAGGCTTAATTTGTTTAAAATAAAACAATTATTTAAAAAAAACTCTTTTAAAGTGTCTTGAGTTTATGATTCCTCTAAATTTTTATAGATTTTTTTTTCTGATCTTTAACAGTTACCCTACCAAACCTAACTTATTGGCATTATTTTAGTGAGCACCTATAGTAAGTAGTTCCAAAGCACTCAGCTTAGTTTCAGAGGAACAATTCTTTTTTCAATTGCCTTTTCATAACTTCATGTAACACTAGAGGCCCAGCGAACGACATTCATACTACTGGGGTATGGAGGTCTTCTCAGCCTGGCCTATGCCCTCTCGCAGTCTGGGACCCTTTGTGAGGAGTGTGCCTAAGCCAAGCAGGTAGACATCCCCAAAGGGGTCCTTAGTGCTGCCGAGTCCCATCACCACTGTACTCACCAACCATAAGCCCAGCTTCTGGCTGAGCAGCGTTCTCCCTGTGGGAGCGCACTGACCACCAGGGGGCAGCTCCTGCATTGAGCATCTATCTCCTGGTGGTCAGTGTGTGTCATAGCGACTGGTTGTTTTGCTGTTCGGTCAATTTGCATATTAGACTTTTATTATGTAGGATTTAAATTAAAATCTACAGAGAGAGAACAAAGATGGCGGCATGAGGTATATACCTAAATGCACAGCCTCCACACCTACATTATAGAAATACAACTATACAGATAAACGGCCATCCTCCAGAACCAAGGGAGGGGAAGCTTTACAACCAGAAGGCAAGAGGAGTGCTTTGAGACTGAATAGAAGTTCCCGGCGCCCAAACTGAAAGGTACGGGTGCGCGAAACGGAGGCGGCAGCGCGGCGCACGGAGGTGCGGGTGAAAGGGTGGCAGCGATCGGGTCCACGGCTTGGAAGATTATAAACTCCCGGGTCGCATTGAATGCAACACAGGCTGTAGGGCAACGGGGTGGCGGAAGAGCAGTGGCGTTCTAGCACTGTTATTCACAGCGATCACTGACCTGGAGATTCGGGGACTGAGAATCGTGCACAGACCCCAGGGCTTGGAGACGCCAAACCCGGTAGAAACTGAGGCATCAGCAGAGGGAATGCCATTGTGAGTCGCTCCACCCCCAGTGATTCTGAGACCCCGCCCCACCCCTCCTACAACCCGCCCAAGCTGTGTGCCTGCCTGCCTGCAGCATAACCTAAGGGTCTGCAGCTGGGACAGAACTCCAATAGCTCCAAACTCCAAACAATGAGGAGAAAGGCCTGCAGGTCATTTCCCCCCAGTGATACCTCCCAGTGATAACTACAACAAGACTGTGCACCCAGCCTTCAAAGGCGTACAACAAGAGTGTCCACCCCAGGTGATTGGGGAGGCTGAATCACTGGGCCCTATATAGGACACCTAGCACAGAAAACCAAAATGCAGAGACTAAGAAACAGGTCACAAAAGACAGAAATGGAGGAACACAAACGACTGGATATAGAGCTCAAAACCACGGTTATTAGGTTTTTCAAGAAGTTTCTAGAGACTGCTGATAAATTTAGTGAGACCCTCGAGGATATGAAAAAGAACCAGCTAGAAATTAAGCATACACTGACTAAAATAAAGAAGAATATACAGAGATCCAACAGCAGACGAGAGGATCGCAAGAATCAAGTCAAAGATATGAAATATAAAGAAGCAAAACCCACCCAGCCAAAAAAGCCAAAACAAAAAAACAAACAAACAAATGAAAAATCAAAAAGTATGAAGATAGTGTAAGGAGTCTCTGGGACAACTTCAAGCATACCAACATCAGAATTATAGGGGTACCAGAAGAAGACAAAGAGCAAGATATTGAAATCCTATTGGAGAAATAATGACAGAAAACTTCCCCCACCTGGTGAAAGAAATAGACTTCCAAGTCCAGGAAGCGCAGAGAATTCCAAACAAAAGGAACCTAAGAAGGACCGCACCAAGACATATCATAATTAAAATGCCAAGAGCAAAAGACAAGGAGAGACTCTTAAAAGCTGCAAGAGAAAAGCAGTTAGTTACCTACAAGGGGGAACCCATACGACTATCAGCTGATTTCTCAACAGAAACTCTGCAGGCCAGAAAGGAGTGGCAAGAAATATTCAAAGTGATGAACAGCAAGAACCTACAGCCAAGATTACTTTACCCAGCAAGGCTATCATTCAGAATTGAAGGTCAGATAAAGAGCTTCACAGACAAAAAAAAGCTAAAGGAGTTCATCACCACCCAACCAGTATTATATGAAATGCTGAAAGGTATTCTTTGAGAAGAGGATGAAGAAAAAGTAAAGATAAAAATTATGAACAACAAATACATATCTATCAACAAGTGAACC
>PVJC01032580.1:0-19851 GCA_004026665.1 Murina feae
GATGATTAGTGACTTTGAGCATGTTTTCATATGTCTCTTGGCTTTCTGAATGTCGTCTTTTGAAAAGTGTCTGTTTAGGTCCTTTGCCCATTTTTTGATTGGATTGTTTGTCTTCTTTTTGTTAACTTGTATGAGTTCCCTATAAATGTTGGAGATTAAACCTTTATCAGTGCTAACATTGGCAAATATGTTCTCCCATTGTACTCAACTCTTTAATAATCACTTTTCATTTTCTGTCTAATTCCAGGTATATCAATGCCAATCCCAGTCTTTGGGCTACAGGATGATTCCAAGGTCTTTAAAGAAGGGAGTTGCTTACTGGCGGACGATAACTTTGTCCTGATCGGCTCCTTCGTGTCATTTTTCATCCCCTTAACCATCATGGTGATCACCTACTTTCTAACTATCAAGTCACTCCAGAAAGAAGCTACTTTGTGTGGGGGTGATCTTGGCACACGGGCCAAGTTAGCTTCTTTCAGCTTTCTTCCTCAGAGTTCCCTGTCTTCAGAAAAGCTCTTCCAGAGGTCGATCCACAGGGAGCCAGGGACCTATGGCAGGAGGACTATGCAGTCCATCAGCAATGAGCAGAAAGCTTGCAAGGTGCTGGGTATTGTCTTCTTTCTGTTTGTGGTCATGTGGTGCCCCTTCTTCATCACGAACATAATGGCCGTCATCTGCAAAGAGTCCTGTAACGAGGATGTCATCGGAGCCCTGCTCAATGTGTTCGTTTGGATCGGTTACCTCTCCTCAGCAGTGAACCCACTGGTGTACACCCTGTTCAACAAGACCTACAGGTCAGCCTTTTCGAGGTATATTCAGTGTCAGTACAAGGAGAATAAAAAACCATTGCAGTTAATTTTAGTGAACACTATCCCAGCCTTAGCCTACAAATCTAGTCAACTCCAAAAGGAACAAAAGAATTCAATGAAAGATGCCAAAATGACAGGTAATGACTGCACTATGATTCCTCTAGGAAAACAAAATTCAGAATACGCTCCTACAGGCAATATCAACCCAGTGGATGAAAAGGTTAGCTGTGTGTGATATACTAGTTGCCATGGCAACCACGGAGAGCACACTGAACAAGTTTTCACCTATCTGGGACAAAAAGAAAAGACAATAGACTGGAAAAAATTAGACGGGTTTAGTAAAACCAACAATAATATCTAGATGTCTCATTTTATTCCATCAGTTAAAAGCAGGGTTAAATGCCACAAAATGTGCTCTTCAAAAATGTTCTGACAGCATTTCAAGCTGTAGCTTTATGATACTTATTTTTAACATTGTAAATGATATGTCTTCAAAATAATTAGCTTTTATTGTATAATTATAATGAGGCTACAAATAAATCTGAATTAACTTTATTTTAAAGTGGAAACCTTGCTACTATGTTGTTAATTGATGGCATGAGTTGGTTACCTACCGCTGTGAATAAAAATAATTATTGATAGTGAAAAGTTTATTGAATATAATGGTCTCTTACAGAACAATTCTCTTTAAAACTTACCATGATACATATTTGTAACAACAATAAAATAAGGCATTAAGAACAGTGTTATGAAATCGGTGTTGCTAAGATAATTAAATGAAATACTTGAAAACTTTTTCATAGATGCCACTTTGAAATATTCACAAAGTTGCTGTCATCTACTGAATTTCAGGTTAATTCTTCTCAGAAGTGAAAAAGATTTTACTAGTAAATGTTATTTCATAACTATTGCTGCTTTCTCTTCTACTACCTGTGCTTTACTCTGGATTTAAACTGTGGTCTTGTTTAGTGTTTGTTCTACTACCCATCCTATCAAAAGGATAATTTAGCATTACCAAATACATTTCTAAAAATTGCTTCTCCTAGATGGCATCATAGAGGTGTTTGGTAACTTGCTTCTTATGACTGGATCATGCATGCTCTTTTAGAGCACTAAGTAGTGTTGATGTAACTGTGTCAGGACTGAGGAATAAACTCAGATTTTTGGCCACTGACAGCAACAGTCTTAGACTTTTCTGTAAAATGCAGATGTCTTTCCTATGAGTACCCATCAATCAGGTAAACTGATGCTTTCAGGGCAATTAATCTATATTATTTTCTGTTCAGCTTTGGTTTCACAATCATCTACCAAGTGTATACTATCTATGAGGAAATGTCCTAAATACTAATGATGTAAAAATAATTAAAATAAGATCTTTGCCTTTATTTTTTTAAATCTTTATTGTTGAAAGTATTACATATGTCCCCCTTATCTCTCATTGACCCCTTCTAGCCTGCTCCCACCTCCATCCCCACTCCCACCCCAGGCCTTCATCTCTCTTTAGTCTGTGTCCATAGGTTATGCATATATGCACAAAAGTTCTTTGGTTGATATCTTCTGACCCACCCACCCTTCCCAGCCTTTCCTCTGATATTCCTCAGTCTGTTACATGCTTCTGTCTCTGGGTCTATTTTGTTCATCAGTTTATTTTTTTCACTAGAATCCACATATGAGTGAGATCATGCGATACTTGTCTTTCTCTGACTGGCTTATTACACTTATAATGCTCTCCAGGTCAAAGGAAATTACTTAATTGGAATGATCCTTGTCAAAAATATTAACAGACTTATTTTGAGAATCAATTCAATTTCTTTCTTTCTTAAGGTTCAGAAAGTGGTTTGTTTCTACTCTGAGGATAATTCTCTCAATAAGTTTCCTGATGAATATCAATCAAACACAGTAGGCGGAAAATACCACTTGAGGTCAAAATTTACAATTAATTTAGAAATATGTACTTCAACCTGGACCCAACCTGTGACTACCAAAGTTTTTAGAAAAATTTTTTGTTCCATTTATTTAAAAATTAACTTGTTTATTACTCACTGATATTGTACTCCATTGTTTCTTTTAAAAAGCAGTAATATAATATTTTCTATTGAATGAGAAGTATTTTTTTTCTTTAAACCATTTGGAAAAAAATTATAGATTTGAAAACTAAAGAACATGAGAGGTGCCATTGTACAATTTGAAAATGATTAGGGCTATTCGAATTAAGTCCTTATAGATATTTTGAAAGGTGATTAGTTCAAAGCTAGAAATTATAGTGAATCACTAGAACCAATACTGCATTTGATCTGAACTATGATTATACCATACTAACTGATAAAAATACAACTGTTAAAGTTTCCACTCTTATGCATTTTGCCTTAGTTTATAACTCTGCACATCTCATGATATGTTAAAGACTACAGTTTCCACCCATATATTCAATCTTGAGCAGAATGAACATAAATACTGCCTGACAGATGCCTTTTGAGTACATATATATTACAAACGTATGTTTTTCTCTCCATATGTATCTATAATTCAAGTGTATATTATAGGCAAACATGTATCTGTATATATGTGCAGACATGTTCCCATGCACTTCACTCAATATTTATATACTTATATGAAGGAAAAGCAAGTCATTAATGAAAACACTCAGTATATGCATACGTGTGCATGTTTGTATCATCTTGATTTAAATGTGAATTCATGTTGAAATGTTTCTATGACTTTCCATTGCTGTTAAAGCAGATTAAAATGTAACAAGTATCAGTTATTTAAATAAACTGGAAGTTGACCTAATTTTATGGGAAGACTGTAGTGCAATTCTGTGAGGGTTGGTAAAACAATGGTCCTTCTATATAGTTGATTGATCTTAGATAGAATGGTACCTTTCGGCCATTTGTTTAGTCTGGAGACTTTCTGACTACTAAGGCTTTTTCAATACACCCCTTACCCCAGTGAAATCCTTGAATGATTAAATAGATCTATAATTAAAGAATTATGTCCTAGTTAATACTTTAAAATAAAGTAACCAATCTTATTCTACATTAAGTAGACTAGCAAATTCTTCTACATTTAAAGAAAAAAATTAAATGCCATAATTAGGGAAAACTCTGTTTAGGACATACTTAATCTCTTGGCTGCAGTGCTATCTTGTGGTCATTTTTTAAGCGCTTCCGTAGCCAAATGGAACTAAGTTGTTCTGCTTTTGGCAAAAGATGCTTCTCCCATTTGTGCATCAATGAAATGTATTAATAAAGTGTTAAATTATTCTGTACCATATATAACAAAGAGTTGATATTATTTATGTAATAATTTTAATAAAGTATATTCTGAAATATTTCAAGAAAGAATGAATACTGTAATTGTAATAAAGTATACTAAAAAATAAATGTAATTTTGTGACTCCATATCTGTGTCTACTGAAGACAGTTGCTCTAAACTTCCCAGGCTGGAAACTCCAAGAACCATAAAAATACTTTGAGAGCACAGAGCCTGTGTTTCTGGAGCTCAGGCCCACCTGGTTGAGTTATATTTATGGTCATGATCCAGTTATTATCTTCAGCAGACAAATGCTCCATATTTGATCACATTTCTGGATAACGTAGCATAGGAACACAGATAACCAGCTTCTACTATACCCTCAGCACATGCACACATTCCTGTGGACACATTTGTACAGGTGTATACCAAGACACGCACAGTGCATTCACACACACACATATTTTCACTGGCGCTAGTTTCCTAAGTCAAGGGGAGACTATATCCTTGAATAAACTGGAAAGTTGCACTCATTCATCATTTAACCTTTAAATATAGGAAAATTCTATGAGATAGGAATAGCATGTATTTTTTGGGGGGTATTTATTGCTCTGTATATTAAGTACCTGCCATGTCCAGGGATTACACTGTTTTCTTGCTTCACCTGATGGAATCTTCACAAGCCTACAAAGTAGGTGTTACTATTCTCTCTTTCTCATAGATGAAGAAACAGATTCAAAGCAGTTAGTAACATGCCCAAGGCCACAACACTGGCATGTTCTGGAGGGAAAAAAGTGGCAAAGTCAAGCCTGGATTATCTGACTCTGAAGCATAAATGTTTTCCCTACTTAATCCAGGCAGGAGAAAGAATACTGGGTTCAGAAACAAAAGATATAAGTACCCATCTTAGCTTTCCTACTCACTGGTTATATAAACTTGGGCAAGTCAGTTAATAACTCTGTACCTCAATTTTATTGTCTCTGAAGCTACTAGAACCTATCCTGGCTAACTGAAAAGTCACTTAAATGAGGTCATGGCTGTGGCTGTGCTTGTTAACCTGCAATACACTCTATAAATGTTATGAATGTGTTGTTATTAAAAGGGAAAAAACCAAAGTATTTATATATTATAAGCCATCAGAGCAAAGTCTAGACAAAATTGTGAGCTAGGCAATATTATTCAATGGCTTCTACTATTCTCTGTGCATGCCTAACGTTTTTAAAACATTTGCTTCTGCTTTTTCCTCACCATGTTGCAGAGTTCCCTTTCTTGATACTCTTTTCTTCTGCTTCCACCAAAACTTGCTGATATTCTCTCAAGCTTCTCCTCTCTAATAGAATACTAATAAGTAATTCAAACTGATAAACCATTGTCTATGACTGAGATCCCTGTAGCTGTTCATCATAATGATAATTCAAAGGGTAAAAACCAAAGGCAAAAATTTTAGGCACCAGGAAGACAAGTGAGAAATAAATTGGGGCAAAAGAAATTTTCTCCTAGTGTTGTTCAAATAATTCACAAAAAAAACAAGTGCCTTCAGACACTTCATAATTTATATAAACTTTTAGAATTTAACATTGAATATTAATTTACAATAATAATGATTTTGAAAGAAACATCTGTAGATTCTATTCTAAACTGAGAACATTAATAATATTACTAAGCTATTTCTCAAGTTTTATAGTCAATGGGATTTGCCCCAGTAAATATGCAATATGACAAAATACATTTGTTAATTATTTATTACTAGGGGCCTGGTGCACGAAATTCGTGCAGTAGGGAGGGGGTTTCTCAGCCCAGCTTGCCCCCTCTCACATATTGGGAGTCCTCAGGGGATGTCCTACTGACAACTTAGGCCCGCTCCCTGCTCCCTTTGGGGAGCAGGCCTAAGCCGCAGTCTGGCCTCCCTTTGTGGGAGGCAACCAGGCTAATCAGGGGAAGCCACCAGCCCCATCACCCCGCTGCTGCAGCCACTGCCAGTCACCACAGCCACCAAGGTGTTTTCATCAACACAGACTCCAGTCCCTTCACCATGAAAAAATGACGACTTTCTTCAGGCATTTTCAAGATTTGTCTTTCATGGGATATGACATTTCTTTCTTTCTTTCTTTCTTTTTTATCCTCACCTAAGGATATATTTTCATTGATTTTTAGAGAATGTGGAAGAGAAGGGAAAAACAGAGAGAAACCTCAAACTGAGAGGAACACTCTGATTAGTTGCCTCCTGCATGAGTCCTGATCTGGGCCCTGGCCAGGGAGGAGCCTGCAACCTACATACATGCCCTTGGTCAGAATTGAACCCAGACCCTGCAGTCAGCAGGCTGAGGCATTATGCACTGAGCCAAACTGGCTAGGGCAAGATATGACATTTCTTAGCCCTCCAGCAGTGGACCTTCATTATTTTTTCTTCAGGAGTGTGGTGGAAAAACCCTATATCACCTTTTTGGATTCTTATTACCCAAGTTACTAAAAATATTACCAGTGGCACACAAGGAGCTTAGCCAATGAGCAGTCAGAAAAGTTGTTTCCTCTGTAGTTAGTTCACTTTGATCACCGGCTTCACCCCTGCCCCTCCAATCCCAGCTCCACCCCTGCCCAGGACTGTAACCTCTGGCCAAGGCTGCAGTCCTGGGCAGGGGACCCCCAGACCGCTGCTTTGCCGGCTCTACCAGTGCCCAGACCCCTGAGATCACAGGCTCCGCCCCTACCCCTCTGATTGCTGGCTCTGCGGAGCCCAGGCCCCTGTGATCTCTGGCCTTGCCCCTGCCCAGGCCTGAGGCCTCTGGACCAGGCCTTATGACTGGATAGGACATCCTCATACCCCTCCGATCACCGACTCTGCCCCTGCCCCCTCCAATCACCGGCTCCATTTTTGCCCACGTCTGAGGCCTCTGGCAAAGGCCTCTGGCCTGGACAGGGGACCCCCAACCCCCTCTGATCACCTGTTCTGCCCCTCGGGACCCCCATCTCCCCCACCACCTCTCTGGCTAACAAGCCTGACCACTTCAGTGGCAGGGATGAGCCAGACTGGACTATGGGGGTGCCATCTTGTGGCTATGGATACTGCCATCTTGTGGCAATGGGGGAGGCCATCTTTGTCATGGAGTGACACCTAATTTGCATATTACACTTTTATGAGACAGGGTGTGGCTATGGTGGCAGCCATCCTGTGGCCATGGGAGCAGCCATCTTCATCTTGGAGTGACACCTAATTTGCATATTACTCTTTTATTAGCTAGGACTAGAGGCCTTGTGCACAAAAATGTGTGCACTCAGGGAAGGGGTGGGGGTCCCTCAAGCTGGCCTATACCCTCTCACAGTCTGGGACCCCTCGGGGGATGTCCACCTGCTGACTTAGGCCCACTCCCCAGGGGATCATGTCTAAGCTAGCAGTCAGACATCACTCTGGCAGCCAAGAAGCCCTCAGGGGATGTCCACTTGCCAGCAGGGAGCAGTCCTAACCTGCAGTCGGACATCCTTAGTGCTGCTGAGGAGGCGGGAGAGGCTCCCACCACCACTGCTGTAGTGGCAGCTGTCAGCCTGGCTTGTGGCTGAGCAGAGCTCCCCCTGTGGGAGTGCACTGACCACCAGGGGGCAGATCCTGCATTGAGCATCTGCCCCCTGGTGGTCAATGTGTGTCATAGTGACCAGTCATTCCCAGTTGTTCTGCTGTTAGGGTCAATTTGCATATTAATCTTTTATTATACAGGACAGAGGCCTGGTGCACAGGTGGGGGCCAGCTGGTTTGCCCTGAAGGGTGACCTGCTGCAGTGCCTGGCTAGCCTGGGTGATGAGCTGATGGCTGTTTGCAGGCTTTTCAACCCCCCCAAGGGGGATCTTCACCCCAGGGGGGGACCCTCACCCCATGGAAGTGTGGCCGGCCTGGGCGAGGGGCTAAGGGCTGTTTTCAGGCTGGCCACAGCCCCTTCAGGGTGGGGGTCTATACTGGGTTGCCTGGCTAGCCTGGGTGAGGGCTGAGGGCCGTTATCAGGCTGGCCATGGCCGTGGGCTGGAACCAGGTATCTGGGATTTATTTAACTTCTATAATTGAAACTTTGTTGTCTTGGTCCCACTCAAAGCTGCCAGCTGGAAGCAGGTATCTTGGGTTTCTTTACCTTCTGTAATTGAAATTTTGTTGCCTTAAGTGGAGCTCAGGACCCGCAGAGGGGGTGGGAATCTTGGCTTCCTCCATCGCTGTGACAATGCAAGCCTCCTGCCTCACTACAGCTCCCTGGCTATTGTCATCTTTGTGATGGAGTGAGGGTTAATTTGCATATTACTCTTTTGTCTGGGCAGAAGACCCCTAAGTCCCTCTGATCGCCGGCTTCACAGAGCCCAGGACCCTGCGATCACCAGCTCTGATCCTGCCCCTTGCCATCACCGGCTCTGCCCTTGCCCCACTGACAGCCTTAGGCCAAGGCTACAGGCCTGGGCAGGAGACCCCTAGGCCCCTCCTTTGCAAGCTCCACTGGTGCCAAGACCCCTGCAATTGCAGGCTCCACCTGTGCCCTTCCAATCGCTGGCTCTGTAAAGCCCAGGCCCCTGGGATCTCTGGCCTTGCCCCTGCCCAGGCCTGAGGCCTCTGGACCAGGCCTTATGTCTGAGTAGGGTACCCTCATACCCCTCCTATCACTGGTCCTGCCCCTGCCCCCTCCGATCACCGGCTTCACCCTTGCCTATACCTGAGGCCTCTGGTGAAGGCCTCTGGCCTGGCCAGGGGACCCTCAACCCCCTCTGATTACCTTTTTCATCCCTTGGGTCCCCCACCTCCCCCACCACCTGCCTGGCTAACAGGCCTGACCACTTAAATGGCGAGGCTGAGCCAGACTGGACGCCGCCATCTTGTGGCTGTGGAGGTGGCCATCTTTGTGATGGAGTGATGCCTAATTTGCATATTATCCTTTTATTAGGATTTTTGTAGGTGCCTTGCAAATACAAATGGTTTTCATGTTTTCCTTTAATGGTATACACACCAATCTTAGTTCTGTTCCACCGTTTTCATATTTAACATCAGTATGTTCATCTGAACCAACACATTATAGGGAGTTTTCACACTTAGTTGGAACCTCAGGATTTACTATGACCCTATTCATTACAGCAGAAGACTGAGGCAGGAAATCTGGGTCTCATATGCTGCTGCTGTCTTATTCCAGACAAGTGAAAGCCTCTTCTCTCTCAATTGTATAATAAAGTATGTAACATCAATGATCTTTACAGGAAGTCTCTTCTAGGTCTATGCTTATCTGAATGCTAAGGAATCCAGTCAAGCTGAGGAACAAAAGCACAATTTCATGTGGAAATTACATTCTGGAACTCACAACTCACTTTTTCTTAAATTCTTTGGATGAATCTCAAATAAATGACAGCTTTCCCTTTTATATGGGAATCTTATGAGAACAAAAATTGTTAATGACCTAAGGAGTTTCTAAGATATGAGACCAAGAGTCAGATATCAATATAAATTATCCCTGCTGTAGCATTTTCCTCACAGTTGCCTTCTCTTCTGCACTGTTCAGCTGCTACAAGATACTGTGTTGCTCTTCTGAACCACCCTCAGACTTTCTGAAGAACAAGTGCTCTCACTATTATCTGAATTCAAGTCCCTTGAAGTGTTGAAATTTATGAGCCCAAATAGATTTACAATTCATGAGGCATAGAAGATCTCTTTTTTAGAGCCAAGATCATTTAAGTTTTTACTTATAATTAGGATTATATCTTAAAGGGGTGTTTATTTTGGCTTCTAAAGAACAGCACAATTTCTTCTTCCTGTCCTAAATTTATTTCAGATATTTAGATGATCTTGTTTTGGTTGGGGTCACCCCAAGTGCAGACCTGAGACATAAACCTAGGTACAGGTTGTTTATGTGTGAAGTGATCCAAGGAAGCAGATAGAATTAGGGAAGAAGTTAAAGTCTATTTAAGGGGATGGTATCAAGGGTCTTGCAGACAATTAGGACTCAATTATACTAGTAGTAAGAGATGAACTGCAACTCTTCATCACAGCCCTAATGGTTTGGCTCAGTGGATAGAGCATTGGCCTGTGGACTGAAAGGTTCCAGGTTATATTCCAGTTAAGGTCATGTACCTTAATTGTGGGCATGTACCTTAATTGTGGACATATCCCCAGTAGGAGGTGTGCTGATTGATATTTCTAATTCTCTATCCCTCTCTCTTCATCTCTGTAAAAAAATCAATGAAATATATTTTTAAAAAAGAAAAAAGAAACTCTTCACCACATGTGCAACTAAAATCAAAGGCACTTGATTGAGATCTTGTGTTACCCTGTTGGTGATTAATTGTGGTCTCAAAAATCAATGTGCCTCCTCAATAGAAAGTGTTATGATAGTTGGTAACAACTTTTAAATAAACATACATTTATATTATACAACCACATCTAAACTTATTCCTGAGACCCTATGACCAGCACACACATTTTGTATAGAATCAAACTCAAAAGCATTTAAGCATTTAAAAACTCAAAAGAATGTTACAGATCATTCCTTCTAGCTTTGCTAATATACATATGGTAACCATTATTGTTCCTCCTGCAGCTACAGAAGTCCTAAACAACAATCTGTCTCCTAATACATAGACGATGAGTTCTTTGTATGAGTTCTAATTATTGAGCCAAATTCTCTGTATGAATTCTATTTATTTGCCCTGAGTGATAGATCTAACCCATTGAAATGGAATGAAAAGAAAGAGACATATTCAGTAAATTTAAAAACAAGAGGAGTTGAGCAACCATCTCGTCCAGACTCCTCAGTTACCAGAAGGGCTGGTGAAGAGCTAGAAAATTTAAAGAAATTATCCCAGGTCACCTGGTCTAGCAGCATCAGAAGCAATAATAGGATTCAAGCCTCACACTCCCCAAACTCAACTTTTCTCCTTTTATAGGAAAAATGAATTGCCTCTGTTCCTGTCTGTATAGTTGCGTACATTCTGATGTCATTACTGTGCTTTTATCATCCACTCACTCTAATAAGATTGTGAATTATTTAAGGGCAGAGATCATGACTTGAGCTTGCATTTCTCTTTCATGGTGCTAGATAAATACTCAACTGCTATCCAGTCCAAATGACTGTAATGAGAGAGGCCCACCGGCTCAGTTGCTGGAGACCTCTGATTTTTATTTACCATATTTTCCGGCATATAAGATGACTTTTTAACCCAGGAAAATCTCAAAAGTCGGGGGTCATCAATGGAGCTGGATGGAGACCACAAGTGTCTCCGGTCGGCTCTTTTCTGTGCCACATACGGTCTCCGTCCGGACTTTTTAATCCAGGAAAATCTTCTCAAAAGTTGGGGGTTGTCTTATATGCCCAGTCATCCTATATGCCAGAAAATACGGTAAGGGCCTCATTTGTTCTGTGCCCTTACAGAGTAGTGAGTAGGGGCTGAGGGAATTTGGGGAAACCCAGACAGAATTCTCCTCCTGCAAGATTTTGCTAAGCTAACTCCTGGGACCATGGGTGACTTGGCTTCTTTGCCCCAGGACCACGAGTAGGGTGGCCTCTTCATCTGTGACTGCAGAGGATTTCTCCCGGGCCAGCCTCAGCCACAGGTGCCTGTGCCCAGCTTTGTCAGGAAAGACATCTGGAAGACATCTGCTCTAATTAGCATATTACCCTTTTATTAGTATAGATAATTTGGAAATTTGTTATAAGGCGGGAAAGGAAAACTAGAATGTTCAATAAAACTATCTCTAGATTCCACTATTAAAGTTCTACATTCTACATGCAGAATGTGAGTATATTAAAAAAAGAATATCCAAAAGATGAAAACTAATTCAGCCCAGACTAGTAAACCAAAATGAATTTTTAAAAAGAAGAAATGAGGAAATTAAGAAGAAATAAAATAACAATTAAAACTAAAACTAATTTGCTCAGAATGTATACAATCAAGCAAATTTCTCAAAGCACATTATGTAGACACTAGAGGCCCAGTGCATGAAATTTGTGCACTCGGGGGGTGGGGTGGGGGAGAGAGTCCTTCAGCCCAGCCTGCACCTTCTCACAGTCTGAGAGTCCTCAGGGGATGCCAGACATTCTTAATGCTGCTGTAGAGGCAGGAGAAGCTCCCATCACCACCGCTGTGTTCACCAGCCATGAGCCTGGCTTCTGGCTAAGTGGCACTCCCCCTGTGGGAGCCCAGTGACCACCAGGGGGAAGTCCTTGCATTGAGCATCTGCCCCCTGGTGGTCAGTGCACATCATAGTGACCAGTTGTTCCACCATTCAGCCAAAACTGGCTCTCTGACATCCCCCGAGGGGTTCTAGATTGCAAGAGGGTGTAGACCAGGCTGGGGGACCCCACCAGTACACAGTTGGGACCAAGGAGGGATGTGGGAGGTTAGCCCGCTGGGGAGGGGCCATGGGAAGGCTCTAGAGATTGTCTGGCCCTCTTGCTCAGTCCTGATTAGCTGGACTCCAGCAGCAAGCTAAGCTACAGGTTGAAGCATCCACCCCCTGGTGGTCAGTGTACATCATAGCGAACAGTTGAGTGGCTTTATCATATCATTAGCATATTATGCTTTGACTAGAGGCCTGGTGCACAAAAATTTGTGCATTTGGAGGGTCCCTCGGCCCGGCCTGTATCCTCTCACAGTCTGGGACACCTCAGGGGATGTCCACCTGCTGGCTTAGCCCCACTCCCTGAGCAATCGGGCCGAAGCTGGCAGTCAGACATCCCTCTGGTAGCCCAGGAATCCACTTGCCAGTGGGGAGCAAGCCTAAGCTGCAGTTGGATATCCTTAACACTGCTGAGGAGGCAGGAGAGGCTCCCAACACCACCGCTATACTGGCAGCCATCAGCCTGGCTTGTGGCTGAGAAGAGCTCCCCCTGTGGGAGTGCACTGACCACCAAGGGCAACTCCTGCATTGAGCATCTGCCTCCTGAGTGTGTGTCATTCCCAGTCGTTCTGCTGTTAGGGTCAATTTGCATATTACCCTTTTATTATATAGAATAGAGGCTTGGTGGATGGGTGGGGGTTGGCTGGTTTGCTCTGAAGGCTGTCCTGGATCAGGGTGGGGGTCCTGCTGGGGTTCCTGGCCAGCCTGGGTGAGGGGCTGAGGGCTGTTTGCAGGCTGGCCACAGCCCCCAGTGACCCAAGCTCCCAGCGAGGCTGGTTGGAAGCAGGTATCTGGGGTTTATTTATCTTCTGTAATTGAAACTTTGTTGCCTTGAGCAGAGGCCACAGCCGCCCTAGGCAGGCAGCTTCTTTCATTGCCGGGGCAACAAAGCCTCCTGTTTGCTCTAGCTCTGTGACTGCCAGCAGCCATCTTAGTTGGGTTAATTTCCATATAGTCACTCTGATTGGCTGGTGGGCATGGCTTGGGATGTACACAATTAGTGTACAGAGTGATACAATTAGTATATTACCTTTTTATTAGATTAGATTGGTTGAATGACAGACAGGACACTTAGCATATTCAGCTTTTATTATATAGGATTCCTTCAAATCCTGCCTCTACTTTTTACTGATTATATGTGAGCCTCATCCATTAGATGAGGATGATAATACCTTGTGGAATTTTAAGAATTAGGTGATCCTTGAACAGGATTTAGCCTATCATAGAATATATGGTGACTATTAGCATTATTGGATAGAGAGCAAAGAAGTAACTCTGCTTGTTGAGATGTCCCACCTGCCCTTATCCCACACAAATGGGGAAAAGAATGAAGGTAAAATGACCACTAGAGCTAACAAACCATGGTCAAAAGTTAGACAAGAGGTCTGGCAAGCCTCTCAAACTAATCTATTCCCATCTTGTTTTTCCCATTGTGTTTATGTAATACTAGGGGCTTGGTGCACAAAAATTTGTGCACTTGGGGGAGGGGGGTGGTTCCTCAGCCCGGCCTGTGCCTCTCACAGTCTGGGACCTCTCGGGAGATGTCCACCTGCTGGCATGCCTGGCCAGCCTGGATGAGAGGCTGATGGCTGTTTGCAGGCTGGCCACACTCCCTTTAGGCCATGGACGGGGAACCCATCCAGAGGCTCCACGGGGAGCAAGATACCCGCCTCGGAGCCAGCCTCATAGTCTGGTCCCAGCAGCTTGAAGAACTCCAAGATCACGGGGACCTTGTCCAGGTCGCACAGGTTCACGCCACACCCCGACGGGCCACACCCATCCCTGCCGCCTTTTAAATTGATCCAGTGTTCTGGTGCTGGGTTTCAGCATCAAACCAGTTCAGGACTGGTGGTTGGGAGTGAGCAGACCTTGAATTTTCTAATGATTATTCCTGACACATCTTAGTCTGTTTGACTTTCCTGCCCCTTCCTGGCCAATAGTATCCCAGTAGGCCAGCTATCTTCATAGGAGACCGCCTCTGCCCACCATAGCTCCCAGCATCCTCACCCACCCTCCTGGGCAGTGATCCAGGGCCCCACTGCATCCTAGACCACGCTGCCCCACCTCCGCCACTGCCCATGCTGCACCCACCCCACCACTGCTCGCTCTGTGGCTGCTGGCCTCCATCCTGGCTGGGTTAATTTGCATGCAGCTGCTCTGATTGGCTGGTGAACATGGCTTGGCTGGTGGGCGTGGCTTGGGCATCTCAGAGAGACTGTTAATTTCCATATTACTCTTAAATTAGAGTGGATAGTGAGTTATATTTTTAAAAAGTCAATGACTATTGTTGGGAGCTCTTTTACCAGTGTAAACTTAAAAGAAAGTCATTTCCTCTCTCTAATGCTCCTTCCCATGAGAGAGCTGGTAAACATTGGGATTGTGCCATATCAGAAGCAGAGAGAATGAGGACTAATGCTTTAAACTGCAGTTGGGGATAATGGCCTACACCAAGGCTCCCCTGGGATTCAGAAAAGTACAGGAAAGAACACTTCCTTAAGTGACAAAAACCTGTCCTCTACCTTGACCAGAACCCTGGAGTTAGCAAGGCCTCTGTCACACTGCCAATAAATGGCAAAGTCCAGGAAACCAGACACCTTAGTAAAAGAACTCCAGGCTTAGCAAAAGAACTCCAGAACTGGAGGCAGCTTCCCAACTTTCCTCCACTACACAGCCATAGACACAGGCATTTAAACATTTCTGAACTACAACCTTTGAATTCTTGTCAAGTAAGGGGATGGGCCCACTGGTAACAGTGACCAAATTAGACTTTTCACCAACCTTTCAGGTGGAAAGAGGACATCAGATCCTCTTAATTTACATTTACTTAAAAAATAGGTAATTTTTTTGTTCTTATGTGTCATTGTATAGAGTCATAATACAAAGGAAGAATGAGGAACATTACATTTTCTTTTCAAATATGCCCTCTGGTGATAAAACACTATCAGTCCTGCATGCCCATGAAGAAAGTGGCCTCATTCTATCCTAGTTAAACTGTCACTGGGCAAAACAATACCATTGACTAACACTTTTTTCTGCATCATCTGTCCAGCAACCTCAGCTCTCCAAAACAGAACTATAAAGAAAAAGGTGTGAAAAGAGTTCTAAGCAGCCAAAATAATTTTCGTCAAGCCCATAAACAAAATCTGCCCTTTATTCCATAGAAAATGCCTGAGAACCCTGAACCAGAATCAATCTTTGATGTAATAGCAAATATTATGTCACCCACAACTTTTATATACTTGAAGTCCCTTGTACCTCAGAATCGTTGTGAGGATCAGGGGATGAGGTGTTGTTAATTATCATTGTCAGGTTTCTTATTACAAAATAGGTTAGAAACAGAAGATTGGAAAATAGAGAGAAAATAGGACCTAAAGAACAGTTGAGGTATGTGACCATCATTGTCAAGGGGAAGGAGAAACTACAAAGTGGGCAGTGGAGGAAAATCACCTTAGGTCAGTGATTTTCAACCAGTATGCCACAAGAATTTTTAAACATGCCACATGTGACTATTTAGTCAAGGGCACTGACCTCTTTTCCTTTTGATTGTCAAATGAAGAAAAAAAAAATGACAACAGCCAAAGCCATCAGGTGTGAATGAATCAAAATGATACTTTAAAAAAAACAGATAAGCAAAAAACACTATTTTCTAGTGTGCTCAAGAATTTTAGTAATTAGTTTATGTGTGCCATGAACTTTAAAAAAAAAAAAAAGTTGAAAATTACTGCCTAAGGTCAAACAGTTTATTCCCAACTACAAATCCCACATGCTTCAAAGGCCCTCAACAATAGTGCTCAGTCATCAGAATAGCTCAGATTCCAGGGATCTGCCCAGGTAGCTCAGATTTGAGCATTGTCTCAATGCATGAAGGTTGTGGGTTCAGTTTCTGGTCAGGGCACATACAAAAATCAACCAGTGAATGCATAAATAAGTGAAACAACAAATCAATTTCTCTCTCTCTTTTCCTTTCCCTCTAATCAATACAAAAACAAAAAAACAACTGTTTTTAAGTGCAGATTGCAGAGCCTCCTTCTGGAATTCTCCTTGGGCCTATTCAGGATTGGACAGCAATATGGAGTGTTTTTTAAGACCCTGGGTGTTTCTTAAACAGTTTGTCCTTAGATCACTTTCCAGGAAACATTGACCTGAAGGTTTGACATACCCCACTTAGTCATTCCTTCAATTCACGTTTATTAAAAATACAGCCAGGCCCTGGCTAGTATGGCTCAGTTGGTTGGGTGTCATCCCTTGCATCAGGAGGTTGTTGGTTCAATTTCTAGTTAAGGACACATGTCCACATTGCGAGCTCCATCTCTGATAGGCATGTAGGAGGCAGCCAATCAATGTTGTACTCTTGCATCAATGTTTCTTTCTCTCTTCCTCTTCCTTTATCCCTCTCTAAAAAAATCAATAAAATATTCTTATAAACAGACAAAGACCCAAGTCTTGAGTTAGACACTGAAAAAAACAGAGAATAAGGAGGCATTGTCCCTGCCCTCAGGAAGACCAGTTGGAAATACAGCCTGAAGTAGTGTCATTAATGCTGTACAAACATATATCTATATATAGAAAACATTAATATGCAAATGGACCAAATAGCAGAACAACCAAACAACCAACACTGGTCACTATGACATGTGCTGACCATAGAGTGTGGAACATGGTGGACGATGGCCATAGCAGGATGGTGGAGAAGGTAAGAAGGGGCACCCACTGCCAGCACCAGCCCCGCTCGCACCTGCTGCTGATGCTGAGTGATCAGGGCTGGCACTGGGCGCTGTCAGCAGGTGCAAGCAGGACTGGCGCCAGCAGTGCATGGGAACAGTGGTGGTGGGAGCAGGGCTGCTATCAGACAGGGGGCCAGGGGCCATGATGGGATGAGCCAGGCGGGGGCAAGGAGGATAGGCTGAGACCCACCTTTGTGCCCACTGCAGCTTCACAGCCCATAGTTCCTTTCAAGGCACACAAAGTCGTGCACTGGGACCCTAGTTTATATATAAACTAGCCACACTGGCAATACAAAGAATTATTAACTTGGTCAACCATGCACCCTGGCCACAGCAGGTATTGAGGAGCAGCAACCATGGCTCTGAGCTACCCCGTGGCAGTGGTCTCAACAAGGGTCACAGGTGACCGAGACCATCAGCAAGCCAAGGCACCATCACCCCAGCAGGCATCTCATCAAGCACACCAAGTTCCTGTGGGACATGATCCCAGAGGTGTGTGGCTTTGTCACCTATAAGTGACATCAAGGAGTTGATCAAGGTCTCTAAGTGTAACAGGACCCTGAAGTTCATCAAGAAAAGGGTAGGGACACACATCTGTTCCCAGAGGAAGAGAGGTGCTGAGCAATGTCCTTGCAGCCATGAGGAAGGCAGGAGCCAAAGAGGACTGAGATCCATTCCCTCTGTGTGTAATAAAAACCTGTTCAAGGTTTAAAAAAAAAAAAAGAATGATAAACTGCTTCCAAAGGACTGAGATGTCTGAGCTGCATCATGAACAATGAGCATGAACTCACTAAGCTGACATGAGCAAAAGGGCATTTTATTTTATTTTTTATAACTATTATTTTATTATAATCATAAGTAAATTGCTATTCTTCATAGTAATTTTTGACAATGGAATAATGACCTAAGTTCACTGAGTAACATCTGGTATACCTCCTGTAGATGAAAAATCAATTAGAATTTTTAATATTCAAATTGTAACATCTGTATAACAATTTTATTCAAAGCCAAATTATGTGGTCTTCCTGATGATGGTGTGGGAAGATACATTTAGGGCATTTTAATAACAAATGAATCCAGAGTTGGAAAAAGTAAAGACAGTCAGTGAACTATAAGTCTTATATTGAAAGTGAAGAAGGAAGGAGAGAGAGAAACAAAAGATGATGTGAGACTGTATAGGTAGGAGCCAAATCAATGAGAACCCCAAATTGAAAAGTTTCATGTTAGAAATCTCTCTAGTGGGCAGTGATTGAGCCACTGACAAAATCAGTGAGATAGCATATAATCAAATGTGCACCTTTGATCACTCAAGCGCTAGTAGGGAGCCCACTGTTGAAGGAAGAGGTATAGCAGGTGGAAGTGTTGAGGGTTGCGTGTGCACAGGCCAGAACCTTGTCTACAGCAATGGTAGACAAAATGTTGAAATTGTTTGCTAGTGTAAAGGATGAATTGGAAATGGGAGAACTGTAGCATCAAGCCCAACAGAAGTTATTATACAACAGGCCCACAATCATTTAACCTCAATTCCAAAATCCTTTATCCTGAATTCCAAAGCCAAAAACTCTGAACACTAAAAAAATAATTCTTAGTACCTTATTTTCTAGCAAAACCTGACTGTCCTAAAGTTTTCTGCCCCAAACTGGTATGAGAGAATGCATAATTTTTGGTTACCCTACTTGGTATAACTATTTGTATGTCTCACTGCAGAAATATTAACATGAATGATGCCTGGGAGCTGTTCTAGATCCTTCTGGTGATGTTATAGAATGTATAGTTTGTGATCCAGATTACCTTTATAAAACTAGAACCATTTGAATTCACAAACACTTAGCATAGAAAATAAATCAGCAAGACGCAGCAGCGCACACAGTGGAGAGAAATAAATCTTGTTTCTGACATGAGTTTAGGACAAGAAAGACTATCACTATTCAGAATAAGGAAGAAGGAGCCAAAAGATTAAGGAAAATTCTATAGAAATTTAGGAATTTTCCAATTCAAATTACCCACTCTTTAAAAATAATATTTAAGTAGGTATACTATGCATACCTAAAATTCCACATGTCTGGAATATCTCAAAGTTCTTCAGAAGTCGATAAGTATATTGCTTTAGAGCTTAGAGAACACTTTTCCAGAATTATTGCACTTAGTTCACAGAACAACCCAAAGGCATTTTTTGTTTTCATGTGCAAATATTTAGCTAAATCTTAATTTCCATAAAAAGCATTTAATTGTGTTTCAGAAAATATACTCAGTACCAGACAAGCCTCTATGTACAAGGAAAGGCTTAGTCTGGAGGAAAGCATCTCAGAGTCACATGTGGTCAGATTAGTTGCACTCCCACATCAATGTGAAAATGTTGAAATTTATACTGAATTCATCAAATAAAATAGTATTATAGGACTGCAATAGAAAAAATACAAAGCAGTCTGCTGTACCTCTCTCCTTTCAAGCATTCTAACAATATAGGTTGATCACTATTTTTTTAATCAGTAAATTTTTTATCTTCTAAAAAATGCACCATCTAAACTAATAAAAGCGAAATATTAAAATTAACCGTTTCTCCGAGACAGGGTAAGCCACGCCCACCAGCCAATCAGAGTGGCTGTATGCAAATTAGCCCAGCCAACATGGCGGCCGCCACTCACGGACCTGAGTAAACGTTTAGGCAGCGTCCGTTGCAGCAGGAGCGAGAGGGAAACTGTTTTCGGCCCTCGGC
>PVJC01032581.1:0-19841 GCA_004026665.1 Murina feae
AACAAACCACTGGGTCTGAAAACAGGAAGCTGGATCATGTTCAGAATCCATGAAATGCACATCCCTTTACCTTTACTCTTCCACCTGTAGAAGGACTCTTTACCTAGGTGTTTCCCCTCCTCCCCAAAGCTGGTGCCCTCCACACAGTGTTTACAGAAAGCCTTTCTATGCTCTCCTTTTAACCTGCTTTCAAGGATAGATTCTTACCAACCTGTTTATGTTAAGTAAAAATGATTGATAAGGCTTAATTGTTATGTATTTTGAAATTTACATTAAGCATAGCAGTTAATTACTAATTGTGGCTTTCTGGAATCAGTAATCAGCCGGCTGGAAAGGGGTAAGGGTAGCATGTCTGCTGAGTCCCTGAAAACACACCATTATTATGACCATTCTGTTCATAAGAGCAGATTAGAGGAAAATGAGTACTGTTATAATAATATATATATATCCATATATAGGGATAGTTTATCTATTTATCTATCTATCTATCTATCTATGTATCTATTTATCTATGTATCTATGTATATCCATCTAAACTAATAAAAGCGAAATAGTAAAATTAACCGTTTCTTCGGGACGCCCAACAGCCAATCAGAACAATGGTATGCAAATTAGCCCAGCCAAGATGGCAGAGGCCGGGCTGGCAATAGAGCGATCGCGCCAGAGCACGCAAGGGCAGAGGCCTGGCCTCCACCCTTGCATGCTCTGGCGGTCGGTTCCGGACAGTTTCGGCGGCTGCAGGGCCGGGCGGTCGCCCAGGCCCCCAGTTCTGCGGCCAGGGCTGGCAATAGAGAGATGGGGCTGGGAATAGAGAGATTGCGCTGGCCCACGCACAGGTGGAGGCCTGGCCTCCGCCTGTGTGTGTCCTGGAAGTCGATTCAGGGCAGTGGCGGTTGGCAGCAGGGCTGGGAGCTGGCTGCCCAGGCCCCGGCCCTGCAGCCTGGGCCTGGGAATAGAGCGATGGCGCCAGTGGTTAGTTCTGGGCGGCCTCGGGTGAGAGCCGGCCCGGCCTTCGGATGGGGCTGGCAATAGAGCAATCGTGCCCACGGTGGTTTCAGACAGCAGTGAGCAGCCACAAGGCCAGGAGCTGGCAGCCCAGCCCGGCCCTGCGAGGCCTGGGAATAGAGCAATTGGGCCCACGCAACCTCAGAGGCTCAGTGGCGGGGGCTTGAGGTGGGTACCCCCTCAGGGTCATGCCTGAGCATCCTCTGCCCCCGCGCAGAGCCTCTGCCACAGGTCCAGCCACCTGCCTCCACCCTGGGGGCCTCCATGGGGCGTGTGTGAGCGTGTGCCTGGCTCCACCCCTGTGTGTCCGCTCAGCAGCATGGCCCCCCCCAAGGGACCATGCACCAGCGTCCACCTCCTGGCCTGCCTCCCAGCTCTGCACCAGGTGTGTCCCCTCAGTAGTGGAGGCCCACCAGGTATGTGCGATGGTAGGCCACCCGGCTGGAAACATCCACGCCTGCACTCACCAGCCATCCCACCCCCCAGTGCACGAACCCTGAGGGGGCTGTGGCCAGCCTGAAAACAGCCCTCAGCCCCTCACCCAGACTGGCCATGCATGCCAGCAAGTGGACATCCCCCTCCAGGGGTCCCAGACTGTGAGAGGGCACAGGCCAGGATGAGGGACCTCCTCCTCCCCTCGCCGAGTGCACAAATTTTTGTGCACCGGGCCCCTAGTATATACATATGGATCAAAATTTAGTGGATAAAGTATTTGATTATAAAACAATAGTAATTTTAGTGTTTCAGAGATATATACCACAGATATATATATCTTATATAATAAAGGGTAATATGCAAATTGACCCTAACAGCAGACAACTGGGAATGACTGGCCACTATGACACACACTGACCATCAGGGGGCAGATGCTCAATACAGGAGCTGCCCCCTGGTGATCAGTGCATTTCCACAGGGGAAGCTCTGCTCAGCCACAGGCCAGGCTGCCAGCTGCCAGTACAGTGGTGCTGGTGTCCGACTGCAGCTTAGGTCTGCTCCCCGCTGGCAAGTGGACATCTCCCGAAGGTTCCCGGGCTGCCAGAGGGATATCTGACTGCCAGCTTAGGCCCAATTGCCTGGGGTGTGGGCCTAAGCCCGCAGGTGGACATCCCCCGAAGGGTCCCAGACTGCAAGAGGGCATAGGCTAGGCTGAGGGACCCCCCCCCCCAAGTACACAAATTTTTGTGCACCAGGCCTCTAGTATATATAAATATGTATATATACTAGAGGCCTGGTGCACAAAATTCATGCATGGGAGCAGGGAGTCCCTCAGCCTGGACTGTATCTTCTCTAATCCAGAATCCCTTAGGGGATGTCCAACTGCCTCTCACAATCTGGGACTGCTGGCTCCTAACCACTCACCTGCCTGCCGGCTTGCCTGATCACCCATAACCACCTCTGCCTGTCTGCCTAATCACCCCTAATTGCTCTCCTATTGGCCTGATTGCCCCTAACTGCTCCCCTGCTGGCCTGATCACCCTTAACTGCCTCTGCTTCACCCTGCACCCAGGACCCAGGATTCCCTCCTCTGGCCAGTCACAGGCACCCAGGACCTGGGCTTCCCTCCCTCTGGCTGTCTATAGGCACCCAAGACCCATGCTTGCTTCACCTGGGCCAGCTGCAGCTGCAGGGGACTGTGGGTGGGCTGCTTCACCCAGGCTGCAGCCACAGGCACCCAGGAATGTGGGCAGGTGGCTTGTCCTTCTCCCGGGCTGCAGATGCATATGCAGCCGCTGGCACCTAAGACTGCAGAGACCATGCGGAATGCAGATTGTGCCTCTCCCAGGCCACAGCCCAGTCGCTGGTGCCCGGGACCACGGGTCATGCGACTTGTCCCTCTCCTAGGCTGGGCTGCAGGCACAGGCACAGCTTCTGGCACCCGGGACTATGGGGTGTGCAGCTTGTCCATCTCTCGTGCCATAGGCACCCAGGACCGCAGGACCTTGGGGTGTGTGAATTGTCCCTCTCCTGGGCTTCAGGCACAGGTGCAGCCACTGGTGCCCAGGACCATGGGGTGGGTGGCTTGTCCCTCTCCTGGGCCATGGGATCACAGGGTAGGTGGCTTGTCCCTCTCCTGGGCTAGGCCACAGTTGCAGGCACAGCTGCTGGCACTTGGAACCGTAGGGCAGGTGGCTTGTTCTTCGCCCGGACTGGGCTGCTGACATAGGCACAGCCACTGGCACCTGGGACAGTGGTGGGGGGGTGGGCGGCTTGTCCCTCTCCCGGGCACCAGCCTAGCTGTTCCTCATCCCTCTCTCATGACCTCATTTGTGCCTGGCTTGTCCTCATTCCTCTCTCCCCAGTGTTGAATGTCTGAGCCCTTACGGCATGATGGCATGAGGGCATGATGACCATTTGCATATTAGCTTTTTATTATATAGGATAGGGTGTCCCAAAAAATGTGTACACGCTTAAAAGCTGGTTGCTCAATTGATGTTTCTTTCTTTTCAGATAATAATTATTCAAAGTGTGTATACATTTTTTGGGGGAATGCCCTGCATATATGTTTTGTTTCCCTGAGAAGCATCTCTCAAGATCACATATGATGTCCGGGTACTTGCCAATACCGTAAGCAGCAAGTGAGTATAGAGGAGGAGCTTTTCCTCTGAGTTCTCATTTTCTGTAGCTCTCATGAGAATGAAACTGCACAAAAACAAGGTGTGTCAGAGGCGAACAATCCCCAAACCTCCCCCTGCAGCAGCATGGGATGAAAACCCTGTAGATCCTGCCATTACATGGGAAGAGCCAAAATGCAGCCACTTCTGCCTTCTGCAGGGGGGGAAGTGTGGAGGAATGAGTTGAAATATCCGAGAAAAACATGTCCAGAATTGAACAAAGGTTTGAACTTCACACATGAATGAGCAAACATTTACCCCAGATCAATAACAGTTCAGCAAACCCATAAGCACTACACCATACTTTCTAGAGCACTCAGCAAGGACATTGCAGCCTACACTCTATTAAACAACTCTGATGGATGTGTTAGGAAGATGCCTTTCTCTCAGCTGTAGTAAGGAGGGTGGTGTGCTGTCCTGTTGGTGCCATGCCAGGCACCGTGCGTTGCATCATCTGTCACTATTCTACTAAATATTACAGCACATTTCATAAGCATGATAACACATTTCAGACCTGCATGAGGACATTTTATTGTCCCTATTACCTGAAGTTTGAATTTATGCCTTTGTGGCCTTACATTGAAATACATTTTTTGCTTCATCTCTGTCATGTGCCTCTGTTACCATTGAGGGAAATATATTATCACTAATCACTGTGAGCCATGAGTTATCTGACATCCTGACAGAAAAAGCTTTTTTATCCACTTGTTTTCTTGAGCCAGCAGAGTATGTGGAAAGGTTTGGGTTGTGGGGAGGAGGATAGGAAGAAGAGAAGGATTCTACCAAGGATTCTATTTTATTAAATAGTGCCTAAGTATCATGGCTTTTGTTGTTCAAAAAAATGTTTCTTTTTATTCCTAGATTCATAATTGGTTGTATTGTGCAGTGATAAGTAAATAAAACTTATGATTATTTGATTTGATGATGAAATGAAAAAATGGAAAGAAAAGTTTCAGACTTTAAATGATGTTATTGTTGAAATATTATTATTGATCCTGTTCAAAGAAATTTCCTATTGTTTTTCTACCTTCTTTTTTTTGTGTGTGCAAATAGACTAATTATTTGGAATAAAACCACATTTTAAATGAAAGAAAATTTAAAATTTATTTCCAGGTGCTTTAGCTAGCCTCTGAAGTATTGGGCACCATATCATTAAAATGTGTTGGAAAGAGAATTCTAAAAATTTTAGAGAAGAAAACATTAGGGCCTTCTAAGTCTAAGAACTATAAATCTTTTAAAAATGTTAATGAATGACTGTGGCAGTTCCATTTTTAATTTTTTGAGGAAACTACACACTGTTCTTCACAGTGCTGTACCAGTTTGCATTCCCACCAGCAGTGTACTAAGATTCCCTTTTCTCCACATCTTCGCAAGCCCTTGTCATTTGTTGATGGTAGCCATTCTGACAGGTGTGAAGTGATATCTCATTGTCATTTTAATTTGCATCTCTCTGATGATCAGTAACTTTGAGGCTTTTTTCATGCATTTCTGGGCCATCTGTTAGTGAGTTGTATTTTCAATTTCATATAGTAGAGGAATTGTGGGCTCAGAGAATTTAAGAAACTTATCCAAAGTCACAGAGTCGTTAGTGAATGAGTGAATGACTGACCTATATCTTTTAAAAATTTCCAATCCAGTATTTTTAATTAATTAAGTAAGTATGGCATTATAGTAATCTTTTGGTGAACAGAGTATAACATACAAAGGTAAAACATACATTTTATCATCCAATATAATAAAGAGGTAATATGCAAATTGGTCATCATGCCCTTGCATAAGATGACCACCACAAGATGGCTGGCAGGGGAGGGCAGTTGTGGGCTACTGGGCTGGCAGGGCAGGTCAGTTGAGGGCTGAGAGGGGAGCAATTAGGCATCAATCAGGCTGGCAGGGAAGTGGTTAGGGGTGATCAGGCTGACAGGCAGAAGCGGTTAGGGGCAATTAGGCAGGCAGGAAGGTAGGCAGGCAGGCAGGCAAGTGGTTAGGAGCCAGAAGTCTCGGATTGTGAGAGGGATGTCTGACTAAACAGTCAGTTGGACATCCCCTGAGGGGTCCCAGATTGGAGAGGGTGCAGGTTGGGCTGAGGGACATCCCCCCCCACTAGTGCACAAATTTTGTGCACTGGGCCTCTAGTTTATACATATATTTATATACTTTATCAAAGTGTAACATTTATAAAATGAAGTAAGTACTCATCAAAGCATAACATATATACAGAAAAATGCACAAATTACAGTTATACCGTGTGGTACAAGTTCAAAGTGAAATAGATCTCAGAAACAGAATATAACCAGCATTATAGAAGCCCTTCTCCTGCCTCCCTCCAAACATAATTCTTTCCACTCACAACCCAAGGATATACACTATCCTGACTTCTAATACCATAGTGGGTTTTACCTGTTTTGACATCACATGCTGCAGTGGGAGTAGCAGAGCTGCAAAGTAGACTTGCCAGCTTGAGCCCACTCCACAATGAACTCTGAAAATAGCATGTCTGATCAGAGTTATCCCACAGTGCCTCCAAATTTCCAGGCATTCAGATCCTTGCCCCCACCAGTCACTGGATGTGGATGAGATGCTTTCTGAGTATTTGACACCTAGAAGCTGTCTGCTTGCTGCATTCCCAGCAACTAGGACAGCATATGCTCTATTAACACATTTTTTGTGGGAAACGAGTAAAATCGTATCCACCAGGGAGACTGTCAATGGACATGAGGAAGCATACATTGGAACCTCTAGTTGGAACCGGCAAAAATAAAAGTTTTAAGTCGTTGTCATGTGTGTGCAGCTCATAAACTACGCAGTGAAATGCGGTACATGTGCAAGTTTTGTAATGTACCCCTGCACAAAGGAAAGTGTTTCGAATGCTACCACACAGTAAAGCATGCAATTTGGCGGTAAAATGCCCGATTACAAAGTGTTAAGTGCTTCTGGGTGGTGCATCTCTGTCTGTCCTATGATAAAAATAGGATGATACAGTATTTACTCTCAGTTGTTTGATCTGTTTTGCTTAATATTATGTTTTTGAGATTTACCCATGTTGTTGTATGTAACTGTAGTTAATTCATTCTTATTGTTGAACTAGAATTTTGTTGTACAAAATTCGTGCATTGGGGGGGGGGGGGTGTCCCTCAGCCCAGCCTGCACCATCTCCAATCTAGGACCCTGTAAATAAGCAGTTGGACATCCTTTTCACAATCCAGGACTGCTGGCTCCCAACTGCTCCCCTGCCTGCCTGCCTGCTTGCCTAACCACTTCCCTGGCAGCCTGATTGACACCTAACTGCTCCCCTGCCAGCCAGATTGCCCTAACTGCTCTCCCCTACTGGTCGGGTCACTCTTAAGTGTCCTCCCATGCAGGCCTGGTTGCCCCCAAATGCCTTCTCCTGCCAGCCTGGTCACCCCTAACTGCCCTCCCTTGCCAGCCTGGTCCCCCCCAACTGCCCTCCTCTGCAGGCCTGGTTTCCCCCAACTGTCCTCTCTTGCAGGCCTGGTCCCCCCCAACTGTCCTCCCCTGCAGGCCTGGGTCCCCTTCAATTGCTGTCCCCCTGCAGGCCTAGTCCTCCCCAAATGCCCTCCCTTGCAGACATGATCACCCACAATTTCCTTTCCCTGCTGGCCATCTTGTGGTGGCCATCTTGTGTCCACATGTGGGCAGCCATCTGTGACCATGTGGGGATGGCCATCTTGTGTGTTGGAGTGATGGTCAATTTGCATAGTACTCTTTTATTAGATGGGATAGTATTTCATTGTGAATATACTACTAATTATGTATTCATTATATTGCTGATGGGTATTAGGATATTTTCCAAGTTCTTGGCTATTTACAAAGGATGCTTTTACAAATGTTATATGTTCTTCGGTGGTGAATATTTGCATGCATTTCTTTTGGGGGGGTTGGGGATGAGAATTGCTGAGTAATACTGTATTTGTATGTTTTACTCTAGTGGATACTGCTAAACAATTTTTCAAATTATGTGAGAGTTCTATTGGTTTCATATTTTTCCTTACCAATACTTGACACTGGCTATCATTTTAATCCTCCTCTTATGTATACAGAGATACTACATTCAAGTTTTAATTTGCATTTTTCAAATGACTAGTGAGCCAAACCTTTTTCATCCTTATATTTATTAGCCTTTGGAACACCCCCTTTTGCGTATTGTCTTCTAGGTTTAAACACTGAAAGGAAAATTCATATGAAAGTAATTCTGAAAACTATGTAAATTCTATCATTGTTAGGTGCTGCTTGATATGTGTTGAATACATCAAAGTTGTTAATGTGGTTAGTGCTAATTTATATATCCTTATGGATTGTTTTTACTTTGTCTGTTCTATCAGCTATTCCAAGAAGTCTGTTAATGTCTTCATTCATATTTAAATGTATCTATTTTTTCCTATTATGTTCTGTCAGTTTTTACTTGGTATATATTTAAGGTATTTTGTTGGAGACATAAAGATTTAGAATAGTTGTATCTTACTGTTGTGCTGACTACTTTATCATGATAAAATATGTTTCTTTAGTGTTTTTTTTTAATGCCTAATTCTATCTTATCTGAGATTAGTATGACTGATGAAGCTTTCTTTTGGTTAGCATATACATGGTATATGTTTTCCATTTTAGGTTTACCATTTTTGTCTCATATTTAAAGCATATTTCTTGTAAGTAGCATAGAATTTGTTTTCACTTTTTATTCACTCTGATAAACTTAGCCTTTACTTGGAATATCTAGTCTTCAGTTTTTCAGTTAAGTTTTATTGACCACCAACATTTCTCTGTTTTTGATTCTCAGACTCTGTCTTATGCTCAAAATTGGTAAAGGCCTCCAAGGAAAATGCAGCTACAGATATTCTGTTCACTGTTGCTTCCAGGGTTTTCATCTGGCATGTATCACCTTGGAGACTGCATAAAATTCTCCTTTGTTTTTCAGAAAATTTCAGTATCTCTCTAAAGCATCCAAACTTATTCTACTTCAATATTTAGCAAATGGCTTGAGTGGAAAACTAGCTGTATGTTGAAGTTCTTCAAAGTCTCCAGTTTTATCACTCCATTACCATAGTACCATCAAGAACTGCTGGCTTTACTGTCCCCAGGCTGGATCCTCTACCTGGGCCACACCCAGATTCTCAGCCTCTAGCACATGCTGAGTGTCAACTATTTCCTCAGGGAACAGATGCTGGCAAATCATTGGCTCAACATCTAGAGTTTCTCCCTTGTACAAAATCTTAGCCCTCTAATTCTTACTGTTTCTGCAGCTATCAGAGGAGTCATTTAAAAGGTCTATCTATCTATCTATCTATCTATCTATCTATCTATCTATCCATCCATCTATCCATCTATTGATATATCCAACTTCCCCCTAGCCTCCTGCCCCTTGACCTTGTCTAGCCTGCCCTGCCCTGCTTCTGCCCCAGGCCCTCACCACCCTATTGTCTGTATCCATGGGTTATGCATATATGGATACAAGTTCCTTGGTTGATCTCTTCCCACCCACTGTCCTCTGCCTTCCCTTTGAGATTCAACAGTCTGTTCCATGCTTCTATGTCTCCAGATCTATTTTGTTCATCAGTTTATTTTGTTCATTAGATTCCATATATGAGTGAGATCATGTGATACTTGTCTTTCTCTGACTAGCTTATTTTACTCAGCATAATACTCTCCAAGTCCATCCATGCTGTTGCCAATTTTCTTTTTCTTTCTTTCTTTCTTTCTTTCTTTCTTTCTTTCTTTCTTTCTTTCTTTCTTTCTTTCTTTTTTAAAGCTTTCTAAGTTGTTTTCGTGGAATGCTTTTCTACTGGAAACTATTTCATCCTTTCTCAGGCTTTTAACTTAGACCAAAATAATTTCTCCAGTTTTTAATTTATTTGCATGCCAACAAATTACATGATTATATTAGAAACTTAGAAAATGCAAGGAAAAGAAGAAAAGTAAATAGCCTTTAAACACAATGTCTTAATTATCTATAGCTGTGTAGCAAAGTGCATCACATTTGAGTCTTAAAAAGCATTTTAGTTTTACCCACAATTTTGTGGTCTGATAATGTTTGATTAAATAATTTGCCTCAAAATTTTATACATTTATTTATTTAATTTTAAAAATAAACATGAATATCTGTTATCAGAGAAAAACCTAAAATGATAAAGAAATATTACAGACTAAAAATGAAATTTCCTTTAAGATCTCTCCCTTAATTTCTCTCTTTTCTTTGATAGTTATGGTTAACAGTCTAGGATGTATCCTTTTAGAACTTCTATATAAGTGTTCACGTCTCTATATTTGCTACCCTATCATACTTGACCTGATATATTTGATGCTAGTTAGGATGAACTCATGTAAAAAATGTGGTTCAAAGCTGTGGCTCAAATAAATGAAAATAAGAAAGCCTCCTTTCTAACCGTTCAAGTTTTTGTCTTTTCTTTTGTCAGAAAAATATGTCAAGCTATTTTCCAGTACTTTGATGACTTTTAAATGTTTCAAGTGAAGACACAGCTTTTGTTTGCTAGACACTTTTTTTCCATCACCAGTCATTGGTCTATTATGCATGTCAGAAATGTTAAGTAAGTGTTTTATTTCAAACAAGGTTAATGTCAATAAGTTTGGCTTTATACAAAGCACCAATTATTAACGCTTCGTTATTGAATGAGTCTTAGTATTAAATATCTAATCTAATAAAAGAGTAATATGCAAATTAACCATCTCTCTGGGATGCCTAACCCATGCCCACCAGCCAAGCCATGCCCACCAGCCAATCAGAGCGGCTGTATGCAAATTAACCCAGCCAAGATGGCGGCCGGCAGCTATGGAGCTAGAGTAAACAGCAGGCTTCCGTTGCAACTGCCTGCCCAGGCTGGCTGAACCTCTGCTCACAGTAACAATGTTTCAATTATAGAAGCCACGGAGCTGAAACAAATAGGAGGCTTCCTTACCTGCCTAGGCCTTGGCTCAAAGCAACAGTGTTTCAATTATAGAAGATAAATAAACCCCAAAAAACCTGATTCCAGCCAGCCTCACTGGGACCTTGGGTCAATGGGAGCTGTGGGCAGCCTGAAAGCCTGAAAACAGCCCTCAGCCCATCACCCATGCTGGGCAGGTACCCCAGTAGGGACTTGAACCCTGAAGAGACTGTGGGCAGCCTGAAAACAGCCCTCAGCTCTTCACCTGGGCTGCCCAGGACCCCAGTAGGGACCCAAAACCTGAAGGGGCTGTGGGCAGCCTGAAAATGGCCCTCAGCCCATCACCCAGGCTTGCCACACCCCAATGGGGTGAGGGTCCATACTGGGGGCTTGGCCAGCCTGCAAACAGCCATCAGCCCCTCACCCAGGCTGGTCAGGCACTCCAGCAGGTGGACATCCCCAGAGGGGTCCCAGACTGTGAGAGGGCACAGGCCGGGCTGAGGGACCCCCCACCTGCCGAGTGCACAATTTTTTGTGCAACAGGCCCCTAGTATTCTTTATAAGAGAGTGATTTCTAGCTTTAGAAGACTTTAATACATAACCTATTAATTTGTAGTGCCGTTTAAATATAAAATGAGCTTACTTTAAAATTCTTAATGTATATATGTGTTTAAAAATTTCAAACAAAAAAGCATCTAGGGGAAAGCAAAATAATTTATAACATTATTTCGTTTTAGGGTGATAAGTCAGCACATGTTCAACAAGCTGTCATTATGGCCCACAGGCAATTACCAATTACCTTCATCAGACTTTTAAATGCCTTCAGGTGAAGCACAGTTATAAAGCTCAGTTTCAGTTTTGATTCATTAAGTCTAGCCTGGTATTGTTTTATAAAAATGTTACTAATCATAAAGCCCCATAGTACCCATTAATGCTATGATGCTTTCAATATTAAAAAATTTGTGTCTCTAATTTGATCACATTTAGTCATATTGAGTCATGTGAACTACAACTAGACTCTTTCTAGGAGGCAGGCTATCTCAACACTTGATCCTCTCTCCTTTGCACCCTTTTTCCGCATCTCCTCTGTCATTTATTTTTCCGTTTCCTTGAATATGCAAACTCCCTCCCTACAGGACTCCTCATTTTTAAGTATTTGTTTCTCTATCCTAAAACAAATTTAAACTCTTCCCTTTGTCGCCACTTAATCTGTTGGTGTGGCTTTTTCTTTCTCCTGTCTTAAATTTCTTCCAAGAGTTCATTTGCTGTTTCTATGTTACAGAAGATCAAAGAAATACCTAGCACACACTTCCTAGAGACAGGGAGGAACCCATTTATTAACACTGGTGACTAGTGGACTTCAGGAGAAAATTTCCAAATCAGAGTGAAGTAACATGCAGAGGCTTTGCTTTTCATAATCTTCTGGGGTCTTTGTCTTGCAGATATGGTTCCACCCCCTTGTGGGCTTACAGGAAGGCCCCCAGGTGTTGGGGTTCCCAGGTCATATCAGATGATCTGTCCTGGGGCCAGCAATAATGACCTCCCCTGCGCCCCCACTCCAGCTCCCCCTCCCCCAACCAGGGCAGTTCATTCTTTAGTTTTTGTGGCCTGACAAGCCTTGCAAGACCAGTTTCCTGCTCATCTACCTCCTTTTGTCTCTCTATTCCTAGTTCATTGTTCATTTTCAACACCAGGTTACTTTAACCCCCCTTCAGCAGTTCATGCTGCTGATCACTGTGTGTGTAAATCTATTTCCTTTGACTTTCATTACATCACTCACATTCTCCTTTGTTGTGGCTTCTTCCCTGGTGACATTTTTGCTGGCTCTGTGTATTGGCTGCTTGGGAGTTTATTCTCAGAACTCTTCTTCATTGTCAACACTATCTGCTGGGCTGGAATCATTCACTCTTAGTATTCCCATTTCTATCTGACCAAAACATTAAAAGAAAAATGTTTACCTGATATAATGATAGACTCACAAAAAGTGGCATGTGCCCATCACCCGGTTTTCCCAATGTACAGTGCCTCAGTCTTGACAATATGAACATTTTGGGCTAAAAAGTTTTTTGTTGTGGAGCTGGTCCTGAGATTGTAGGATTCTTAGCACAATTCCTACGTACAACTCACTAGATGCTAGTAGAAATCTATCAGCACCCAGTTATGTCCTCTTCCCAAGCTGTGACAACCAAAAGCATTTCCAGATCTTGGCAAATAACTTTTGCCCCTAGGGGGCAAATTATCTGCCCTGCCCCTCTCCTTTTTCCTTTAGTTGAGAACTGAATTAGAGAGTCAGTAAGTGTTTATCAAATCCCTACATGTGTAAGGCTCTGAAGTACTGTATGTGAAGTCTTGCTTTTTTTTTTTTTTTTTTTTTTTAATGCCTGAAGAAATAGTGTAAGGTGGCTTTTCTCTGAATGGAACTTCTTTTTTGTTTTGTTCATCTACACTCCAAGATGTTTTTTCCATTGATTTTTTAAAGAGAGAGTGGGAGGGATGGGGGAGGAGGACAGAGAGAAAGAGAGAGAGAGAAACATTGATGTGAGAGGGACATTGATTGTTGCCTCCTGCATGCACTCTGACTGGGGCCAGGGCTTGAATCTGCAACCCAGGTATGTTCCCTTAACCAGGAACCAAACCCGGGCTGCTACTCTAATCACTCGGCACACTGGCCAAGGCTCTGAGTAAAATTTTATCTTTTGATAGAAATAGTTACTTTCCTAGAGAGTTGGTTCTCAAATGAATAGCTTTTTCATCTTTTAAATGAAAAATTAGAAAATTATCTAAAAAAACACTTTGCCAGCATAGTGTTGAAAATAATTATTTCATTGGACAACATAGATCAAATTAGTGTGACAAACTTTGAGAACCAGTTGTCATCTCTTTGGAGAATTAAAAATATGGCTATTGTAATATAAGGCAAAAAACATTTTTCTAAGCATCATGAAAATAAATTATTTTCACATCTTCACGTAAGCATAGCACATACATAACTTATTTTACTTTGGAAACATGTACCTTCTAAGACTCTGATAGAATTTCCTTGTACCCTAAATTAATTCTTAGAATGTATATATTTCAAATCCCCAAGTTTAGTAATTAATTTGGAAGGGTGGATTACTTTGTTAAAGTTGGAAGAAATGTAATTCTTACTTCCTTATTTATTGTTTGTTGCTATACCTCTGGAAAAGGATATAGTATAATAGTATCTTTTAAAAATAGGTTTCCATTGAATTTTTTTTAGAGAGAGAGAGAGAGAAGAAGGAAGAGGGATAGAGAGATGGGATAGAGAGAAGGAAACATCGATTAGCTGCCTCCTACACACCCTCTACTGGGAATCAAGCCTGCAAACCGGGCATGTGCCCTGACCTGGAATTGAACTGTGACCTCCTGGTTAATGAGTTGATGCTCAACCACTGAGCAGCACTGGCTGGGCAGTATAATAGTGACATGTTTTCTAAATTCCTTCATATATGTTATTTAAGGCAATTTTAGGAAGTGCATAGATCATGGGAGTTGTACAGTAAGTATTAATTACCCAGGCTATCTTATTTAAATCATCAAGAAAAACACCCTAAATTTCTTTACTCTACTGAAAATAAACTCTCAATTACAATCTTACTTATCTTTATATTTCTATCAGTAGTTGTTATTTTCAATTCATGACATGTGTATTACAAATTTTAGTACACATTTTGACAATTTTCTCTTAATTTAATTGAAAACACTGATGGTCTACTATTGACCTTTCCCCACCAAAAAGCTTCCCCCCCCCGCAAAATAAGTAACCCCCCCATAAAAACTCGAAGAGAGAAGGCACTGTCTTACATATTGAGTTTAAATTGATTAATGGCAAGTTAATCAGGAAGCCACTCACTCATCTGCACCACAGGATTTGTATTCTTCAAAATAACTTAATTCTGATTTCATTTGGTTTGATTTAAGTCCAAGAATACAGGATCATACCATCTGCCTTCATTTCAATAGTCTTTGTTGTGTTTGCCTTTTAGCCTATTTTTAAAAATGCAACTGAAATGATAGTTTATAAACAATATGAAATAGGTCCAACTCTGATTTTTCAGGAGGGCATATTGTCACCAATTGTTATGAGCCAAATGAAATGAAAGTGTGTTCTTTCCCTTTGGTGTAAACAGAATAGGATTTGCATCGTCTGAAATCTGTCCTTTATCTGTACTGCCTTAATTCCATGCAACCAGGTGAAGACCCTCAGATGTACAGAAGTAACAACAAAAATCTGCACAGTAAACTGAGATACTGCTGGATGGTCTTGGATTTAGGTTAATTTCCATTGACTACTTTTAGTTTAATTAGAGGAACTCTTGGAAGGTGGTCTTTTAAATAAATGAATAAACTTTTATAGAAAGGTTAGAATGATTAACATGAGAAACTAAATAAAAATAAGGTGTTCACTGAAATTCAAACTTTAGAATCCCTTTTTAAAAATGTGATAAACAACAGAATCCAACTTGGTACACATAAGCCATTTATTATGGCATCTAGGGTTTTAAAGCTTGAATTTGAATTGATAGTCAATTAGAGGAAATATTTTGTCCCAAAATGAAACTTGCCCCCTGAAGCTATAAGATATGCATGCTTTTCAAAATAAATGCCAGTCAGTTCTAGTCTTCAGAAATGCATTTCATGTGAAAATGGCTGTTTGAAATAGAACACTGGTTTTACATTTCAAATTACAAATATAATGCACCACCAAAGGTTCAATCTATTATGAACCAGTTCTTACCAATAAATAAGACTTTGCTCAGTTGGTTGGGTGTTGTCCCTGATGCCAAAGTGTTGCCACTTTGATTCCTCCCCTCCTCCCCCTGCTTACTCCCTTAGGGCACATGCCCAGATCAATCCCAGGCAGCTGATTGATTTGATGTTTTGCTCTCACATGGATATTTCTCTCTTTCCCTCTCCCTTCCTCTCTAAAACTCAATAAAAAATATTTAAAAAGAAGACTTTGATAACATGTTGCATTAAACTGCATTTTCAAATGTGTGGTTAGTTCTCATGTGTGTTTCATAAATGATAGTGTGTGTGTGTGTGTGTGTGTGTGTGTGTGAATGCTCAAACATCCAAAATGTCTTTTGAAGTAATTGTCAGTGCAGCATCTGTGTAAGCAAATAGACCTGCCTGTAAATTCTTAGCAATAACCAGAGGCAGGCTCATTTGTTAGAGTTAGTTTTATTGAAGGGAGATATATTGACTAAGATATCAGCCTGTTTCTAACTCTTTTGAGAAGAACTTTCATCATCCATCTTGACCATCTCTAGAGAGCAGACCCTCAGTTTTCCAAATATCATATGTGAAAATGACTTGTTAAATTTCCATGAGACTAGATGTCCCTTTCCATCAGAGTTACCAGCCGCTTTTTAGGCTTTGTTAATGAAGGATAGTCTCCTCGCATTGAATATGCTCATTACATACAAATTAGAGTTAAAACGGTGGCTTCCCAACCCCAGGAATGTAAGTGCTAATGAAAGAAAAAGGGTCACCCATGAAAAATAACTCGGGAGCGCTCTATCGCTGCACTGCTGTTTGCAGCACTTGGGAAAAGGTTCTACTATTAATGCCTCTTGTCAGGAAACCCTTACAACCTCTATTAAATCATCTTCTCTATCAAGGTGCTGGAGTTATAAATAGGCTCACAATGAATTCTGAATTCTCTAAATGTAAATCATGCCACATACCATTATCTGATATCCTTGAATTAGACATGCGTGGCCTTGGGGGCAGTAAAGGATAGGTCGATGCAGCCAGCTGTCTCTTTTAGTAATAACTGCTGCACGTTAAAGACTAACAGCCAGACAATAAATAACGTTTTCAAATATGCAGCTCGACTTTGAGTGAATAATGAATAATGATTTCCTTGTGTTAGATTGGACTTAAGTAAAAGGTCAAAAGGAACAACAGCCGTACACTCCAGTTAATCATACATAAAAGTGTGTGTGTGTGTGTGTAAACCTGTGAGCAAGATAATTAACGGGTCTGCTTCCTTATAGTATATACCGTCGTCATTTTATTCTTGCAAACCCCATTTTCTTTCATGTCTATTGCTCATTCCAGCTCTCTTTAAAGGAAGGTGAGAGGTTAACAGATTAAATCCAGTTTAGAACAAGAAGCTGGGAGTAATTGATATTATAGTTGAGCATTGCATTTAAATAAACAAGGGAATCTTTTCAATGCAGGCACTGCCATTATGCATGGATTACATTGAGTTAAAATTATTTATTTTGTAAGTATAATAAAATATCTGAGCCCATTTGCATATCTTCTATGAGCACAAAGATTTCTGATATTGCCTTTCTTTGGTAGAAGAGAAATATGCAAGAGGTATTGTTCTTAAATTTTAAAAAAGAACAAAAATGGGAATAAATAGGTTCTGTGAAAAACCTGCTGTGAGATTTTAATTTTCTTCTTTCATATTTCTCTGTAAAGATCATCTGCATCAAAAGATCGAAGTCATGTTTCTTTTATGAGAAAAAAGATCTGATGGACTGTAGTTTATTTAGAAATAATTATTTTATTTGTGTCATTGTGTGTGTGTCCCAACTGTGCTTTAATTAGCTATGGTACAGATCTCAGCTACTCAAATGTATTCTATTTCACTGCAAGAAAGAACTTCACAGCCTTAACTGCTGACTTCCCCAAACTCCTCTATCCCTGTGTTTCCCTGTGAACAATACAAGAAAACCTCTGCCTGCACCCCCATTTTTGGAGGGAGCTTTTCAGCAGGGATACAGATATTGTTGTTTTTGCCGGCAAGTAATTCACCAGTGGCTCATTTCCTTCAGCTTTTATCTCTCAGCAATTGTAAAATAAACCACTCGTAGCACATGCTGTTAATGTCTGGTCCCCGGGGTGTAACTGATGTTCGTGGTATGGGTCATGTGCTAGCTAAAGTGTGCATTAAAAAGGGAGAAATTAATAGTGCTACCACTGATTCAAACTAAATGGTGTTCAATGGGCAATGTCACTCCTTTAATGCTATCATAGCATATTATTTTGTTGGTTTCTTTTAGAAATGATTTGAATACAGAAATAAGCAAAAACAAATAACCCTAGAACATACTAATATAATGAATTTTTCAGAGTCAGCAGTGGCCATATACTGAAGTTTTATTTGTACTTTATATTCGCATCATTTCATCTTGACCTTCCTTTTATATTTGTTCAGATAGTAAAACTAGTGGCATGATACCTGAAATCAGTCCTGCTGAAGAACTTGATAGAAATAATGCTACTCTTGTGTGCTTGGCTCTCTGTATGTTTCAGTTATTTATTTTAAAAGCAAAAAGGATAAGCTTTTTTTTTTCTTAATTATGTGTTCCTCTTATGGCTATAAGTGACACCATTGGTCCCAAAGATGGAATTTATATAACATGTTATATATGAATTTTAATTGAACATTATTTTACTGTATTCTATTTGAGTAATTAACAAGTCCATCATAATACAATTCTTTTAAAAATATTCTTAACCCTTTCTAATCACTTTTGTGCTGACACCATTTCCTCCTAATAGATGGCACACCACTTATCTCCCCGATAAGTGTTATCATCGCTTAGCATCAGATAAAGATGTTACCATCCTGTGAGGGGAAAGAAGGGGGGTTCTCTCTTCCTGCAACCAGCGCAGAGAGAGAACGTGGGTTTTGATGAAATCTTGTGTAGAACATGACGAGGTTTAAGGAAAAAATGAAAAAACACAAGACTGAGACAGAAATAGAGGGAAAGCTGGGCCTGGGTGTGGCATCGGCCCTCTGATGGATGGACAGACACAGAGAGCGTCAGCTAGGCAAGCAGATTTATTAAATACTCCAGTAACAGGAAGTTACATCACATCTGGGTGGGCCTTGAGTTCCTGGCTCCTTCATGAGCTCCACCCCCTTAACACTGGGCGGGAAGGTCAAACTGAGTGGCGTCCCAATCTCTTGATTAGATCCACCCCCAGGGCGTGGCTCTGCCTGCGCTCTGAGTTTCAGCCGGCATAATGGCGTAATTAAAGATGCCCAGGTGTTTATCCAGCGGCCCTCAACATCATCCTGAAGAGGTTATTTGAGCACACAAAAGCCTGTTTTAACTGCTTATCAGGATCAAGTTCTGGCCTAGTTGATTTCCTGTTCACACAGAACTGATGGTATTCAAACATTGCACCACCAAAGAGTGCAAGTTCCAGGCTGCACCAGCAAAATTTAGACATGCAACTTCATTTATTTTTCTAATTTATACCCCTGCTCCTGGATGTATAAAGATCCTCTGACAGGACCCTGGCATGCAGCAGCTGTTATTAAATATGGTTTACTCTTGTTATGCGCAGTAGTCATGTTCTATACAGTCACTGTAGACCCTGAATTAGAAAATACTGAATTATTGCTTCTAGCGGAAATACAGGATTAGGTTCCTACAAACCTGTAGTCACAACATTTTACCAACCAATCAGTGCAAATCTTATGTGTGTTTCTGTTTAAAGGCACATTATTTAGTATACATGTTTGGGTCATTAGCATTGAACTCATGGCCAACAACACTTAAGTCATGCCTGAACAAAGCTTATCTAGCACAGGCAATTTTCTCTGTAAGGTGCATCTCAACCTTTGTTTGCATAGGAACACTAGACAGCACCGCAGTGCTGTGCTTGGAGCCATTTCAAACAGTGGACTTACCAGCAAAAAAGCACAGAAATGAGAAAATGTGACGGTAATTAGATGGGGAAAGGATACCTGTTTACAATCTCAGAGCCAAAACAGGAAGTCAGAGGGGTATCTTGTTCAGGAAGGCAGAGGGGTATCTTTGAGCAACTCAGATTTTTCACTGCTCTGTGCATGTCTGCAAAGACCACTAAAAGGTCTCTATTGTGGACTTTGAGGTTACAAATATATTTCGCAAGTAGGTGAGTGGCAGATATGGAATCTGCAAGTAACAAAGATGAACTGTTTTTAGTGATAGGGGAAGCGGCATTATTAAAGCAATGAAAACCACTTAAAATTGGAGTTATCATATATATAAAACATTGCATTACTTTTAGGTATACAACATAATGAATTGATATATGTAGATATATTGTAAAATGATTACCAAAATATATTTAATTAACATCTATCACCATAGATTTTTTTTTCTTGTGATGAGAACTTTTAAGATCTCTCCTAGTAACATTCAAATATACAATATAGTGTTGTTTACATATAGTCACTGTGCTGTACATTATACCCCAGAACTAATTTATCTTATAACTGGAAGTTTGTATCTTTTTACCACCTTCACCTATATCCATTCCCATGTTTTAAAAATCTGTTAGCTATTTTATC
>PVJC01032582.1:0-19856 GCA_004026665.1 Murina feae
AAGGCACCAGCCACCACCCGTCCAGCCCACTTTGCTGCCTGCTGGTTTCCATGACTCACCCGCTGCTGTCTCTGTGGCTCCCGGCCGCCATCTTGCCTAGGCTAATTTGCATATAGCCACTCTGATTGGCTGGTGGGCGTGGCTTACCCTGTCTCGGAGAAACGGTTAATTTTACTATTTCGCTTTTATTAGTTTAGATTACCAAATAAATTAATTGAATGCTCCTGCCAACTGTCTAAGTCCCTCCCACCCTGAGTTACTATTTAAGGTTATACACTCTTTATCCAAGAGAATAATTTTATTTAAAATGACAGCAAGTTTTTAAAGTGTTTTGTGTGTGTGTGTGTGTGTGTGTGTGTGTGTGAGGGAAACTGAGAATTAGACAAAAGTACTAGGTTTTGAATGCTTCCCCTTTTTCAGCATTTGCATTTATACCTTGTAAATTGGTATGATGCTTTCATATTCTTAGTTCTTTCATTATCTACTTTAATTTTTTTTTGGCCTAAATTCCCCATGCAAAGTTTTAATTGCATGATTTATTTTTTTAAGTCATTATTACCAAGGCTTTTGGGCTACCACTTTTTACCATCCAGAGTAAATAAATAAAAGAAAACTCTTTCAAGGAACACCTAAATACCAAAAATTTTGCTTTAAAACTTTTGTGGAATTTATTTCCAAATTCAATATGAATGACTTGGGTTATCTCCCATTTTGGATTGTGTTTAGGGATTTAGCACCAGCTGTAATAGCTCCTAAAATAGGTCATTAAATATGGATGTGTTCTTTCTATATGGTATGTGCTTTCCCCTAGAAATGATGGGCAATGTAAACACATATACAGTGTGTTAAGTAAAAACATTGGCCTGTAACAAAAATTTTAAAATGACATCTAATACTACTGTCCTTGAAGTCCTGAAAGGCAGGAAACACTTCATCCTCTTTCCTCTATTAGGTTCTTGCTTTGTTCTCACACTCAAGCAAGTGCTGCAAGTATTAAGAGCCTTAGGGATTGAACATTCATTGTTGAGAAAGCCTGGGATCCTGACCACAATATTTTCTTCGCAGTATTTCCTTGGTCAGTTTCGCTCTGCCTTCAATCAAGTGATTTCAAATTGCATATAGGAATTCCATTTCTTGGGGATGTTGTAAATCTTTTATTTATCCTCCCTGCTTTCTACCACAATCCTCTGATGACCCCAAAATTTCATGATTGCTTATTGAATGAGGGAAATGTCATTCCCCCCCATGAATAATTAAAATTTGTAACTAGCAACCAATATATTTTAAAGTAATCGATTCATACTATTCCTAATGTAACCTCATAAATATAAAGTGAAATTTTAAAGCACTGTATGTGTATCTTATATCTTTAAAAATTGTAATAAATTGAGTAAATTAGCATACATGTGATTTTTTTGATAATAAGAAATGTATTCTTAGGAAAAGAATGACTTTGCTGCTTACGCATTTATATGGTTTCCAGTAAAATAGAGCTAATGGGTTTAGAACACGTGTAGGAAAACATAGTTTTGCAGGAGGGTTATGGGGAAAACACAACCGTGATTATTTTTTATTTCTTGACCATTTTAATTTGGGGGTGGACACCGTCTGATTTTTCATGGTAGGATACCCTTCTGTTTGTGTGAAGACAGAAATTATTCCCAGTGGGAAGGTGACTTCATTTTGCCTCTCTCTGCCTTTTACTGAATTGCCGGTACATCTGGCGACACACTATCTCCGAGAAAAGGCCTCTCCAGCCTTTTAAGTAGCAACCTTTCTCACCCTGAAACAATGAAGTATCAGATGATTGCAGCCTCAAACAAAAGATTTCCACTTGCTTCAGAGCACATTACAGTCCTGGTTCCCTCCCACCTGGCGAGGCTGGCCCTCTAGAATTTCTGGTTTAGTCTTTTCTTTGTTAATAGACCCTCATAAAGGGGACCTTGTTATCCTCTCTCATTTGTTCTAGCAGATGTATCCTTTAGCTCATTCTGTTCCTTGGCACAAGCCGTCATTTCTTCAATAGCACCTTAAATCCTATTGCTTTCCCTCTGTCGTGGAGCTTAAGCTTCATAAATAATGGCTTTTGTTCAGAAATCACGCCGCACACACCGAGCGTTTTTGACAGGCACACTGACTCTGAGAATGCCCTGTGCCCTGTGTAAAATCAGCAGCAATTCCTGATGAGATTTCCTATCTGTCCCCATTAATTTCCAGGTCATTTGGGTCCTGGGAACGCTTGTTTGTGGCTTCTCTAATGACCACATTTTGTGTTAATGGATTTGCTGTAGTTGAGAGCCATATGGAGGTACCCTGAGGACTAGGATCTTATTCAATGCTTTGGCAGAAATGCAGGAGGATTAATTATAAGGGTATTGAATGAAGTCAGGTGACTCTGAGACACTCTAGTTGTTGAGGAAGAGAAGTCATGGAAGAGGTTGAATGTCACATTTCTGAAGCCATTGAGCATGTTTTAATTACCTACAGTCATTGCAATAAGAAAAGTATATGTGGCATAGCACCTCTTTCTTTCCTTCCCTCTTCTCTCTCCCTTCCTCCCTTCTCCCTTCCCCCTTCCCTCTTTTTCTCTCCCTCTCAGCAAAGAAACAGTAAAGTTTTATTTAAAATTTTCTCTTTCATTAAAAAAACGCATTACAATAAAGACTATAAAAAATGAAGACTGTCTTTCGCGTACCAGCGTCTCTTAGATAGGAAAGAACCACGTATATAGTCTGTTGAACTTTTGCATGAAGAATTTCTGAAATAGGATTATGCCCTTTCAGCACAGTTCTAGCTACATCCTTACAAAACGGATTCTTTGAAATTACTGCCTCTCAATTGCTTTGAAAGATACTTTAGTGTAACTCTTCAGAGCCTGAACTCCAGAGTAAAAATACTTGGGCTTGAGACCTGTTTCTCTGTACATTAGCTAGTAAACATTGTAGGCCTCAATTTCTCGTGTGTAACATGGAGATAATGGCACCTACCTATAGATGTGTTGTATTAAACGTATTAGATTAGATGAGTTAATACACATAAGGTGTTAGGAACAAGACCTAGCAGTAAGTGCCCTATGAATATTAGCTATTTTTAAAATCACCTTTTGTATATATTTATTAACCACAATATTTGAATGCCTACTATAAACCAAAATTTGAGGATTTAAAGAGATAATATAGGCTTTAGACTTTCTCCCTAAATTAATTTACAGTGTCTAGTTAAGAGATAATATAATAACCCAGCTAGCATGGCTCAGTGGTTGAGCATCCACCTATGAACCAGCAGGTCACGGTTCGATTCCCAGTCAAGGCACATGCCTGGGTTGCTGGCTTGATCTCCACTGTGGGGTGTGCAGGAGGCAGCTGATCAATGATTCTCACTCAACATTGATCTTTTCCTCTCCATTCCTAAAATTTTATTTTTTTTAAAAAGAGATAATACAAGTGAAAATATGTGAGTTGCTTCACCATAAGATGAACATAGTGGGGGAAATGGAACACTAAACACCAGTGCTTGTCTATTGAGAACTTGTAAGGGCCTCCTTGTCGCCCTCAAAGTTCAGTTTAAAGAACTTAGAATAATAATACTCAAAGTTTGACCACCTGCCTCTGTGTCACCAGGATATTGTCATAAAAATGTAAAATCCAGGGCTCTCTTTACAACAACTGAGCCAGAATCACTGGGGGGGGGGGGGGGAGTCTAGGAATCTTCATTTTTAACAAGCTTCCCTGGTGATTCTTAAGCACACAATGAAAATTGAGAATATTTACCATACCACAGTCACTCTCAACCTAGGTGCTGATGAGAAACACAGGGAGGAGCACATTTAAAAGGTAACAGTGCTTGGACACTGACTTAATTGTTTGAAGTGTGGCCATTGATATTAGGGGGTGGTTATAATGTGCAGCCAGATTGAGAAGCAGTGATATTAGGTGATTAGTGAAGGTGATTGTCCACACATGTTAGGTGTTGGCATAACAATGTCCAAACCTGTAGAGAATTTTTATAAAAATATATTGGAACCAAACAGAATACACCTGGAAGCAAGATCACCACAGACAAAAATATTAAAAATGCTTCCTAGAATAGTAGTTTACAGCTTCTTTTATGCAGGGAATTTAAAGAAGATTACAAGAAGGTGGGAGGAAGCAGGGCCGGGATTAGAGTACAGGATAGTTAAAGATGATGTGCTCACTTGAGGGTGGTTTTGCCTGAAGGGCTGAAAAGGGGTGTTTTCAAAGAGGTGTTAACGTACATGCACAGAAACAATAGGGATTGCGTAAGGAGGGTTATATGCCTGACCTGCCTGGTTAGGAATTTATGATCAGGTCACCCTGTAAGGTTCCTCTTCACAGAACCCCCTTTCCCGCCACACAGGGATGTCAGTGGACTGTTTACCAGGGCCTGGGGACAAGGTAGAAATGGGGAATTGTTGCTTAAAGGCTATAGAGTGTGTTTGAACAGAGTTCTGGAAATGGATGGTTATGATGGTTGTGCACATTCTGAATGTACTTGATGCAACTGAACTATACACTTTAAAATGGTTTAAATGATAAGTTTAGTGATGTGTATATTTTACTGCAATAAAATATACTTTAAAAAAAGCCGTTCTAATTCTCACATTTCTTTTTTTTTTTTCTCGCCTTTCTTTTTGCAGTGACAGCGTATCATGCATGCCACTAATTCCAGGGGACGCTCCCCTGCTTTCCTGCAACCTCAGAATGGAAATGGCCATCGCTCGTCCGGCTATGTTCCAGGGAAGGTTGTCCCACTGCGTCCCCCTCCTCCTCCAAAGAGCCAAGCTTCAGCCAAATGTCCCTCCATCAGACAGGAAGCCCGGGCCAGCTTTGCTTTCTCACCTGAAGAGCAGCAAGCCCAGGGAGGAAGCCAGAAGCAGAAGAGGCACAAAAATACTTTCATTTGCTTTGCTGTCACTAGCTTCTCATTCTTTGTTGCACTTGCAGTCATTTTAGGAATATCCTCAAAATACGCTCCAGACGGTAAGTGCGGGGTGTGTGTGTGTTTGTGCACGTGTGCTTATAGAACACATCCCAGCAGAAGAAAGAATGGAAGAAAACAGGAGAATAAGGTTAAAATGCTGTTTTATCTTAAGTCGGCTCTAGCTAACTAGTATGGAACTAGTTAATATAAGGTGTAACCTCTGAATGAGAGCAGTTGTCAAAGGAATCCATTGGAAATGATCAAATTAAAGGATGGCTCTTCCTTCGCATTTTGTCATTTTGTCCCAGTGCTTAAGATAGTCTTGAGTATTTCTTTTTGAAATGCTAATTTTAAGAGTCTTTACTGAATTCTTGTGGTAGCACAATTTCATCCTTTGTGGGAGATAGGCCTTTAATTTGCCAAAAGTTTTTTGTGATAAAGATCACTAGCTGGAGTGATAAACTTTTTCATATTGATTTTTTAAAAAATATAAGTGAAGGCTCTGGCCGGGTAGGTCAATGGGTTGGAGCATCATCTTGATTGGCCAAGGTTGAGAGTTTGATCTCTGATTAGGGCACATACAAGAATCAACCAATGAACACATAAATAAGTGGGACAGCAAATCAATGTTTCTCTCTCTTGCTTTTCCTTCCTCTCTCTTGTTCTCTAAAATGAATGAGTAAAAATTAAAAATATACATACATATAGGTGAAAATAATTAAATTTGTGTTCTGCGGTTTGCAGCCAGCTGGGGGACTATTCTAGAAGAGAAGCCTTAAACATTTTTTGAGGAACAATGTCTATCCTAAAAGGAAAACATCCATTAGGAGGTGTGATCGCTGAAATATTTGTCTAAAAAACCACTCATTACTTTATAGTTAAAGATCATGTAGGGAGGTTTTAATTTCTTAAAGGCCTTTACTTTCCATGTTGTTAATAAATGAATATTTTGGGTGATTTTGAAGTTCATTGTCAGTCGGCCTAAATACTATACCATTAAAGAACGGCTTTATAACAAAATCCCATCCATCCATGTGAAAATCAGAGGGCTCTGTTGGGGAAGAAGCAGATGTAGCAGCCTGGACTGGGCACCATAGTTACCTGCATATTTTAGTCTATAACATATTTTTGTCACATTAGATGTCTCCTTACATGGATATAGCATTTGAGAAGCATTTTACCATTTAAAAGACTTACAAATATTATTTTATTTAGTGTCCGTGGGTGACTTAGAGGTTTATAGACCTTAAGGTCCTGGGGAGAGGTATGTCAATACTTCTAAGTAGACCTGAGTAAGAGAGATGTTCATGTCAGCATCTTTGCTGACCACACCCTTAGACTGACCACATTGTGACTTTGCAATGTTGCTTTTCATTGCACATAGCATTGACTTCCCTTCCCTTTTCTCCAGCAGAATAACCAAGCTCACTGCTGTTGACTTACTCTTTCCAAGTGATTTGCAATGAAGGGATGCTAGGTTAGTGGAAAATCAGAGCTGAAACCTGTGGCTTTTACTGATGTTTCCATATGCCATTTCAAACAGTGAATTGCTGATGTGGTTCCTTGAATCAACATTCTTTAGTTTCATATTTTGGCAGAATAAGTGCAGAATATCAGTGGAAAGATCTGGTATGCTGAAGTATTTCTGGGTCAGCCTCCCGGTGGTATTGCTCTTATATAAGTTTGATAATGCATCCACAAGTGGGTAGCCGGGAAAATAGGGCAGGCCGAGCTATTTTTCAGGGCTTTCTGCAGACCACACACTTTCTCATTAAATAAATGTTACTGGAAGGAAGCAGCCTGGAGTTTTTGTTGATGGTTCCAATGAAGCATGCTCTCCTGGGGAATAATTATAAACAACTAAGGAGAATTATGTAACTATTGTAGTAGCCTCTAGATATCAAAAGGCTGAATTTCCTTCTCCATAGCTGGGTACAGTGTTGTTACATGGGACATACATTCACTTCACATATAACATTTTGGAGGATTCCAGCTAGATGTTTTATGGCAAGAGAGGGAGATAGAAGAAAAGTTTAAGAGATCTTCAATATTAAATTAGAACACATTCAAGAAATTTTTTGTTTCCTCCATGGGAAGGAAAGTTTAAGGATTATTCTTAGTATAATAGTGATGATCACTGATTTACCAGAATTAAATATCAGTGATTATAAAACTGCTATGAGAAAAATTAATTCCATGAAATAATTGTCAAGGTGTTAATTAGCGGGACTAATAATAGCTTGGAGGGCTGTGGACTCATTGCTGTGTGTGTATGTGTGTGTGTCTATATATACATTTTATAGTATCTAGTATAGAGTGGACAAATGGATCCTCAATAAATACCATTAGTTAATCTCAATTGATGTGATGTCCTCCCCACCCCTTCTTTTAAATTATAGCAGCAAATAAAGGTCTCATGCATTAAATACCTGTGGCATTACAGAATACTTTTATGTTTTCATAATCACCTATTCAAGAGGCAAATTCTCATTTAGTAAAGGGCTACAGGAAGTAAAGCAAACCTCATTTCTTAAAGGGGAACTTTCCTACCACTCAACGTGCTCAGTAATCTTGGGTTTGGCTTCTCTAATCTGTGGTTTTCTCCTCTCTGAAAATGAGAAGTCATGCCTTTGGCCACTTGCCTCTTACAGCTTTGTTGGGAAAGGGTGGTACACTCTAAAGATAGCGATACTTTTCAGCTACTGCCTTGGGAGTGGAAGAGGTGCTGTTACCACCTACTAATGACTCACTGTGCACAGAAAAGAACTTGGGAAGACCTAATATACATATTGCTTAGCAGTGTCCATTAATTTCAGATTGCAATACATGACAGTCGTGCTTGGGTTTGGCTAATGGTATCCTCCCATTTTGTTAGGTTGATGGGATATTGATGTTGCATTGTCTTAACAGAGAATTGCCCAGATCAAAACCCTCGTCTCAGGAACTGGGATCCAGGACAAGATTCTGCAAAGCAAGTTGTTATCAAGCAGGGAGATATGTTCCGTCTGACCTCAGATGCCACAGTGAATTCTATAGTCATTCAGGATGGAGGTGAGTAATGGTTCCTGTCTATGGGAATAGCTTGCTGTTTACGATGGGGCATGTTTGATGTTCTTTCTATAGAAAACTGTTTGTAGCCTTTAGGATATGGTGTTACTTTAACCACGGAGACATGCAGAGTTCCTAAGGTAGAACCATAGAACTCAAGAGCTAGAAGGGCCTTAGAAATCACTCAAGTCAACACCCTTGACTTACAGAAAAGGAAACAGCTCCAGAAGGTGAATTCTCATAGCCAAATCTTCGTTACAGCTGTGGAGAGAAATGAGAAAATTAACAAGCGTTAACATGGAAAAATGGGATTCAGATTTGTGGACTCTTCGATACTATTTTGGAAAAGATTTACCTCTAAAGGGAATGATTGAAATTCATAAGCATGGGCATTTTTAGTGTGCTGAGATATGAGCTCTTCATTCCTTCCTTTACTGTTTTGAAAGCAGGTTTAATTTTCTAATGAGTTTTTAGTGAATTCTTTTTAAATCAAACTTAATTGTGGAAGAGTTCCCTCCTTCTGCCCCCAAATGAAATCTGTTTCTCTGTATGTCAGAAAGATGTTTCCGAAGTGGGCTGACACCATTGTTGTTCTCTGCAGGGCTGCTTGTATTTGGGGACCATAAAGATGGATCCAGAAATATTACTTTGAGGACTCGTTACATCCTGATCAAGGATGGTGGGGCGCTTCATATTGGAGCAGAAAAATGCCGCTATGCATCCAAAGCAACAATCGCCTTGTATGGCAAGTCCGATGAAGGTGAAAGTATGCCAACATTTGGCAAAAAATTTATTGGTGTGGAAGCCGGCGGGACACTGGAGTTACACGGGGCACAGAAGGCATCGTGGACGTTGCTGGCGAGAACTCTGCATGCCTCAGGCCTGACCTATGGCGCCTACGCCTTTGAGAAGAACTTTTCCAGGGGCCTCAATGTGAGGGTCATTGACCAAGATACAGCCAAGATTTTAGAAAGCGAGAGGTTTGACACCCACGAATACCACAACGAGAGCAGGCGACTTCAGGAGTTTCTGAGGGCCCAGGACCCGGGACGGATTGTTGCTATAGCTGTTGGCGATTCAGCAGCCAAGAGCCTCTTACAGGGAACCATACAAATGATCCAGGACCGGTTGGGAAGCAAGCTGATCCAAGGGCTGGGCTACAGGTGGGCATACCGTTGTGCTTTCTCCTCCAGCTCTGTGTGAGAGGCTACATCTATGTGACAGGAGAGCGAGGGTGGACACAGACACACCACGGCCTGACTCCAGGTCAGAATGGCCACTGCCATCTGGAGGACTGGTTGCCTCTTGCTTTGAAACATGGGCCTGGAGGACAGGATACTGGTTACAAACGCTCTTTTCTTGGCTTTGGCTTATGAAGCACTTTGTGCACTGTAGCATCAGGCTTGCGAAAATAGAGAAATGTGGCCCGCCCGTCATGGCTCATTGATTGAGTGTTAACCTATGAACCCAGAGATCGGGGTTCGATTCCTGGTCAGGGCACATGCCTAGGTTGTGGGGTAGTGTGGGGCATGTAGGAGGCAGCCAATCAGTGGTTCTCTCTCATCATATGTATTTCTCTTTCCCTCTCTCTCCTTTCCTTTCTGAAATCTATCTATCTATCTATCTATCTATCTATCTATCTATCTATCTATCTCAGCAATGTGGTGCTGAAAAAAAAGAAAAAATCATGGAGTGTAAGGACAGTTCGTCTTCTCTTTCATTGCCTTCTGAAGTGTGTCCTGTGAGACTCAGGCTAATTAAGGCACCTTAGGAGTTGAAAGGTTAGGGCCCAGTTTCATGCTAAGTAAAAGTTGTCTGAAAAGTCTGAGTGGGTGGAACATGCACAGTTTTCTCGTTTGGAACCCTTTGGTGATCATTTGGATCTACTGAGTTGCCTGACGCAGGTCCGGGTGGGCCTGGCATGTACGTGAGGAAGCAACAAGCTGGAGGGCCAGCAAGTTCATCCAGAGAGTAGGGATCATTGGTACTATTTGTGGTTCTTGTGCCATATTCTGGTTGACCATGATTTCCTAACGCATCCCTGAGCTGGCTCAACATTTAATTCAAAAGACAGAAGTTTCAATTCTGCTTACTGTTCTTAGTTACGTCAAGGAATATCTGCAGTGAAAAGTAAGAGGATTTCAGAACTCACATATTAAAACAATCTAGTTATTTTGTTGATGGTTGGTTGATCTAGTTATTATTTTTTCCTTGGAAATCTGATTGTGTGAATGAAATACTATCTACATAAATTCTGGAGAAAGTTAAGACAAAGTGAGTAAAGAAAAGGGGTTTGGAATGTTGTTTTAAAAAATATATTTTATTGATTTTCACAGAGAGGAAGAGAGAGGAATAGAGAGTCAGAAACATCGATGAGAGAGAAACATCGATCAGCTGCCTCTTGCACACTCCCCACTGGGGATGCGCCTGCAACCAAGGTACATGCCCCCAACGGGAATCGAACCTGGGACCCCTGAGTCCGCAGGCCGATGCTCCAGCCACTGAGCCAAACCAGTCAGGGCGGGGGTCTGGAATGTTTTAAAAATGCTTTTTGTTCACCCAGGGAATGTGTAAGAGTTGCTAAGAGCTGGGTACCCATAGATCTTTGATGAAACGACACCCTCTCAGAGCTTTTGTTTAATCTAGTGGATAGACAGAGACCTGAGTAGGTGAGGATCGGACAGTAAGACACTTGCTGCATCTACAGGCTGCAATGGGAGTGTAGTAGAAGAAACTCTAAAACTGGCCTGGGTTAGTCGGTGGAGGCTCTCCAAAAGCGAGGATGTTTAGGAGTGTGCTATCTACACGGTGGAATGGTCTTTCCAGACAGGAGAGCAACGTGCAATACGTCAGAAGTGTTTTTCCAATTTTTTTTATTAAATATGATATACATACAGAAAAGTGCTCAGAATAAGAATGTAGAGTGTAATGACTTAGCACAATGTCATATCTGGGTCGCAAAATAGAGCACTGCCAGCCAGTAGCCCGTCCTGTTCACCGATCCCTCTCTCCACTCGCCAAAGGGAACCAACTGCCCTGATTTTGTGGAGAATAGTAAAGTGTTTGAACTTCATATAAATATGAGGGCAAATAATATGTCATATTTTGTGTCTGGCTGCTTTGCCCAGCTCTGTTATTGAGGCTCATCTATGTTGTTGCATGTAACGCTGGCTCGTTGTCACGGCTGTTTTTCTTCTGTTGTATGTTTCTGCCACAGGTATTAGAGGCTGGCTCTCTGGGTGGCTTTCCCATTTGGACCTTTTTATCATAGGCGCTTCACTGAGTGGTCTTTCACCCACCTCTTAATGCACCTGTGCACCTATTCCTGGAGTTCCTAGACCTAAGTGTGGAGCCCTTGTTCAAAGTTAGACCCCCTCCTTTCTTTCCTTACCCAGTAATGCCAGGGGTTACGACTTCTGTTTCTTGATGCCATTATTGTTCTAGATGAGTGTGATCAGCAGCCATGAATATTTTGTTTGACACTTTTTATTTGTTTATTCTCTCTACTGATTTCTAAATTCCCTTTAAAATATAGCTGCTGATTTGGCGGAGGAATAAGTGTTGTGATCCTTTGCCAGTGTCCGCTGCTTTGACGTTATCTCCAGCGTACATAAACAGGCCCCTTGGAAGATAATGTTCTGGTGCACTGACATTTTCCTCAACTGGAGGAGGGAAGTAGGCGTGTTTTGGAGATAGTGTCAATAGAATACAGCGTTGTTTTATAGTTGCTGAGGTAGTCCTGGTAAATACAGGAAGCCTCTGCTATTTTTCCTCTCCTCCCCTCTCACACAGGAGATCATACATTGAGACATTTTTCATTTGATTCTTTCTGCAGCATCAAGGAATATAAATAGAGCTATAAAGCGTTGTCAGCCAAAGAGGAGCTAAATCCAGGCAGGGGTGGGTGTGGAATTTCTAAGGATGCAGGCGTACTTTGGTTAACTTTTATCTGTGACTATCCGGCCATCTGTCTGGCATAGATTACATTTGGTGTATTCTTTTTTCCTAGAGAAGGAAGTTGATATTTTTCTTTTCATGTTTTAAACCAGGAGGCTTAAGGCAAATTTTTTAGTTGGTTTTTTTTTTTTTTTTTTGGTCTTTGTCTTTTTTTTTTTCTTTGATTGATTTTTGGCAACAAGCTTAAGCAAGTCCCTGGGAGTAAATTTATCTCAATATCACAGAAATAAAATGGTGTTTTCAAGAACACCATTGCTTTTAACAAATAGACATGAAGTATGTACAGTCTGTTGGACACTAATTCTACAGCTTTAAAATGCTAAGAAACATTTAACCCAGCGTTTCTCAGCATTGCTTGTACACCTGAGATTTAAAAAATTCCCGATGCCAGGCCCACCCTGATCACTTACTTCAGGATCTGCGGAGCTTAGGACCCCAGGCAACTGATGTGCAGTCGGGGTTGATAACTACTGCTGTGTGCTCTGACCTCCAACTCATGGGTTCTCAGTGTGGTCCCTGGACCAGAAGCCTCAGCATCACACAGGAACTTGTTAGAAATGCAAGTTCTTAGGCTCCATTTCAAACAAGGGGTGTATCCGAGCAATCTGATTGAACTAGCTTTCCAAGTGATTTTGGGGTCTGCTGATGCCAGAGGACCAGCGCTGTAACTCAGTGATTCTCACTTTCAAATCACCTGGGAAACTTGGACAGTTTACTGATGTTGGCCCCATCTGCAGAGATGATGACCGCGTTGGTCTGTGCTGGATCTGAGCAGAGATGTGTTCTGAAAGCTCCCCATGTGATTCTATTATGCAGCTAGGTTGGAGAACATTGCAGAGAGGAGAGTCGAAAAGAGAAGGTTTTATTTATTTATGTATTTATTTTTATTTATTTTAGAGAGGAAGAGAGAGGGGGAGAGAGAAACATTAATGATGAGAGAGAATCATCGATCAGCTGCCTCCTGCACACCCCCTAATTGGGATCGAGTCTGCAACCCGGGCATGTGTCCTTGACCGAAATAAAACCTGGGATCCTTCAGTCCACAGGCTGATGCTCTACCCACTGAGAAACCCAGCTGGGGCGAAAAGAGCGGGTTTTAAAAGAAGGAAAAATAAATGGGTTCATGGCCAGAAGGGTGGTGAATGAAGTGGGTGGTGTATTGTAGAGGGAAGTCAGTCATTAATTCAAGTCACGGTCACCGGTGTTTCACCTGTTGCAGAGCTGGGCAAACAAGGTTTTAAAATTCAGGTGCATTTCCTTCTGCGACGCCATTTACTTCACAGTCAGCGTTTGGACTTGCAGCCTCATACAGAGAAAAAGGTGTAGGGAAGGTGTAGGGACTGGCAAAGACTGAAACACGAGACTCAGACGACACCTGATCTAACATCTGTGCCAGGGATTTGGGTCAGTCCCATGACCAATGATCAAATGCACACACTCTTTTCCCTTCCAGGCAAGCGTGGGCTTTGGTTGGTGTCATCAATGGTGGAAGTACTTCTTGCAATGAATCTGTGAGAAACTATGAAAATCATAGCAGTGGAGGAAAGGCTCTCGCCCAGAGAGAATTTTATACTGTGGATGGCCAGAAGTTTGCTGTGACAGCTTACAGTGAATGGATTGAAGGTAGGCAAGCACGGTGTATACTTTTGTAAGACATTGGTAAGTATTGTGACAAATTTTATTTTTTAAAGTGATAGTGTATTCAAATGACATTCCAGTTAGATTTCTCTACTGGTTGAGAGTGAAACCAACAGTTTTTCCCTACTGTACTTGATCTTTTAGACTCCAGGGTTCTTTCTGGATTAGACAACGATCTGTTCTAGATTGGGTACCACTCACTGGTCTTGGAGCGTGGTTCCCGAGCCGTTTAGTGTAGCTAACGAGTGGAAATAGATTTGTTTCCTGGGTGTGATATGGTGAGCTGTCTTAGTTTATGCTCGGTGACAGTGAACATGATCTTGCACCTTGAGTCTTCTCTTTCTGTACATCTGTCAGCAAAATTACCTTTGAATACATGTTATACGATGTAAAAACTAGTCTTTAGCCACATGATTCAGAGATAATTATTTTGGCGCAAATAATCGAGCATTTTCTATCTTATGTATGTTCCCTTTCTTGGTGTTCATTCTGTTTTAACCTTTTTTCCTCTCTTGAAATAACATATTGCAAAAAGTGCCTCATGTCTTTATATTTTCTTCAGTGTACTTTTAATGATAATCCATCTTTCAGAAGAGCTGTGATTTATTTGAATAATGCCTAGTACTGACTATTTAGAGTGCTTCTGACTTTTTTCTCTTAGTGACGTTCACTGTATATATTTTTTTACTACCCACGTTGCTGCCAGATTTTTGGCTTTAAGTATACATTGGCAGCTCTGTGCTCGCCCATCACCTTTTCCCCCCCAACAAATATTATACCCAAATGAATGTGAAATGAGTAAGAGGTGTTTCATTATACCTCTAATTATCCAGAAAGGCTTAGTTTAGACTGGGCTCATACCTCTGTTTTCAGAAGCAGCGTAACAAACGTTTTTATTAAAATGACTTTCTAGAGACAGAATGCCTGGATTCATATCCCAGCCCTTTCACTTAGTCTGTGATGGTGGGCATGTGACTTTCTAAGCCTCAGTTTCCTCATCTGAAAAATGGGAATAATAATAGAAACTGCCATATAGAACTGTTTTGAGTATCAAATGTGAAGAATATGAAGTTATTTTTAGCATAGCATGTATAACAAGCACTCAATAAACGTTACCTATTTTTTTTCTATGAAACATTTCATTCTTGGTGGCCTTATGCCTAAACATGCTTTTAAATATGTTTCTAAATATGTTTTTAAAGTTGGTTTTAGAGCGAGGAGGAGAAAGAGAAGAGGGGGAGGGAGACGGGGAGAGAAAGAGAAACATCTATGTGAGAGAAAAACACCGATTGGCTGCCTCTTTCTCGCACCCTGACCAGGGATCTAACCCCAAATCTGGGCATGTGCCCTGCCTGGGAATTCAACTGGCAGCTTTTGGTGTACAGGACAATACCCAGCCAACTGAGCTACACCAGCCAGGGCAGTGTTACCTATTTTAATGATGATGCAAACATGACCTGGGTTATAATGGCGTGTTTTGTATTGGTCATTAAAGAGAGTCTTTTGCTTTAAAACAGAGTTTGCATTTCGAAACAGGAGCGTTCACTCATTGACCCAAAGCAACCTCCTGGGTTTGGTGTGGGGAGATGGTATTATTATAGACAAAGAAGCTGGAATCAAGCTCAGCTTTCTGCCTCCAAGAAAAAGCAGAAGCATGGGTGGGTGAGAAGCGTTTCTTAGTAGGAATTTGTGTGAAAAGTTCAGTGCAACTGCCTCCAGTAAGATTCCAGGCAAAAGATAATTATTGACGAACCTTGGTCAACACTTCCTCTGTGGGAAATTTTGTTTTCATTTCCACATTACTGCCGACTGCTCACTTCTGGAGGAGGGTACGTGCTAGCTTTCTGTCGCAGGTGGTTGTTTGTGTCCCGCGTTTTCAATGACTCCTACTTTCTGGAAGAGGGGGCACTTCTTGTCAGGAAGCTGGGAGGAGGCACTTACTTCCTTTCACGCCTCCAGTTCCCTGGTGCTGATAGGAGATAATCTTTGACAGGCTTTTCTCCTAAAGCCAGAAAAAAAGTGAGGAATAATACAGATCTTCCCCACGCAGCCTTCTGGATTCAAAAACAAAAACAGAAACACGGAAACAAATTCTAATGATCATTTAAGTCAAAACTTATTTGCCAATCTTTAAAATTTTTTTAAATTGATTTGGTTTTTTTAGAAGAAGAGAGAGAGAGGGAGAAACATTGATGTGAGAGAGAAACATCAATCAGTGCCTCCTGTGCATGCCCCTCCCCCTGGGGATTGAACCCCACAACCTGGGGATGTGCCCTGGCTGGGAATCGAACCTGTTGCCTTTTGGTATACAGGACGATGCTCAAACCAACTGAGCCACACTGGCCAGGATAATCAAGTTTTCTTTAAAAGCATTTTTGCTTAAAATCATCCTTGCCATTTTTAAAAAGCATTCTTGAAATTTATGTAAAATTTTTATGAAAAAAAGTTAATATTTAGTTGCCATTTTTTAAGATAATTTTTTGGAGTAAGAATATGAAATTTTGGGTAAGGATTGTTGCTACCATGAAGTTTTTTTTATTACCTTTGTTCTTTACCTGCCTGTTTTGATTCTTGGGAAGGCAGAATCATATAGAGGTTAAAAAATTGGTTCTACCATTTTTTGACTGTTAGTCAAACTCCCTGACCTTTGATTTCTTCATCTCATACATTTTACAGTGCCTGTCTCTCATAGCTGCTTTCACGAAAGGTTATTATGTTTGTGAAGTCCTGAAAATTTTAGCTATTATTGTTAGTTACTATTTGGACAACATTCCATGATGGGCTTTAGTATCTGGACGCAATAAACATATTAAAAATGCACTTTACACTTATAAGGTATCTTTCTTTTGGTGCTTGGTAGACACTGAAAAGCAGGGTAGATCACAGTCAAAAGGAACAGAATCTGAGACTTGCTCAGATTAAGTTTTATCAGGATAGATGGCTCAAGACTATAAGGAAAACTGTTGTATTCCTCGTGCCATGTCTGAATTTCCATCCTTTCAATTTCCCTGACTTAGTAGAGGTGTTTTTTCACTCCTGTCATTGTCCTTTAGAGCAGCGGTCACCAACCAGTGGTCTGGGCCACTGGTGGTCCATGAGGTTCGAAGGGTTGGCGACTGCTGCTTTAGAGTCACTGTCTTCAAGGCGCACCGGATCAGCATGTGACATTCTGGTCAGGGGTGGATGGGCTCTTCCTCATGGCGGGGATCTGTGTTTGCATCTTTCATTCATTGATATCTACAGAGGGACTTCCACACGGTGACTGTTAATAAAAATGTGCTGACTTGTGTTTACCATGACTGTGGATTTGTTCATCAGTGAGAGGGTCCACATTAGGAGAAAAAAAAAAAAAAACTCCTGCTAATGCATCGCTTTCTTTCTTCTTGGTTTAGGCGTTTCTCTTTCAGGTTTCCGGGTGGAAGTCGTGGATGGTGTGAAGCTTCACCTGCTTGATGATGTCAGTAGCTGGAAACCCGGAGACCAGATCGTGGTTGCAAGCACAGACTACTCCATGTACCAGGCCGAGGAGTTCACGCTGCTCCCCTGTCCCGAGTGCAGCCGTTTCCAGGTCAAAGTCAAAGGTATCAGGCTGCGCAGAATGCTCTTTTTGGGAAACACTGTCTTCTTGGGATTTGATTTCTGGAGTTCTATGTTCCCCCCCAATCACCATTGTCACCACCACACCATGTTTCATGCCTGTTCTTTGTTTAATAAAAGATGAAGACATGGTGGAACGATTGTTTTCTAAGGTCCTTTCCAACTTCTTAAACTGTCAAGTAATAGTAAACGCAGCCATTCGACTAGATTCATTTTTAATGGAAATTTATTTTCCTGATAAAAAAAAAATCTATGGTTTTTGAGTGCCTACTTCCTTCGCAAAAGTAGATCATATTAAATTTAAAATGGAACCAAAAAGGTATTTTAAGAAGACTATATTCCCTATCATAATCTTCACGTGTGCATCTTTTGAGGGAGAGCAGTGCCCAGTGAGATTGTCACTGTAAACTATTTAGAAAGAATGGCTGACATTTGTCGGTTACTTATTATGAGCCTGACAGTCCGCAAAGCTGCTTCATGTATTGCCTCAGTTATGGACTTCATTGTGTATTTCACTCGTTATATTGTTTTCCTTGCTTCTGTTACTCAAGAACTTACAATAACTATTTGATAAGTACTCAGTGAGTGATTTAGAGCTTTGGAGTTGAAGGGAAACTTTTTTGCTTTAAAGTAAAACAGGATGATTGGCTCGCTTGGCACTTTTCCTCTGTGTTTCAGTATTGTACTTTTCCTTCTTGATAACACAGAGCATAAGCAGAAAACAGGGAAACACAGAACACTATGATACCATCTGGCATTGATTTTGTTTGGAAATTCCCACTGCTGTTAACAAGTCTACATGATAATGAATCTCCATGATCTCAACTCCTTGATTTACTTTTATTTTCTCCCTTGAGTTTATATAATAAAAACATCAGAGAGGAGCTCATTATTGAATAGAGTTTCTAAATTTTCAGTCAAAGTGGGAACTTAAAAGAATCCATAATATTAAAATAGGAAGACATAGGAAAGAAAAGATGGTAGTTTTTGTACTATTAATGTGCAAATGCAAACTACTTCAGCTTTGAAGTAGAAACAAAAACAACTCACACCCTGTTATCAGCATCGACAAAACCGTTAGTTTTCCTGGACTCACCATACATTTGGTTTTCATGTGTGCTGTGGGGGGGTGGGGGGGTTGGAACAAAAGCATATCAAAGAGACAATATGGAGTCTTCAGTAGATTCCACATTATTGATTCCAGATTAAGGGAGGACTGAGCTACTTCAGGGAGGAGCAGACTCTGTGTGTGGATTTGACAGATGATCAAATTGGGTGGGTGGCTCAACCAGATAATCACTAATACCCTTACTTCCTGGGTTTCTGTGGTTCTGAGGTATTAAAGGATGGAAGTGGATAGTAATGTTTGATAATGTCTTGGGATTACAGAATAACTCGACTATCTTTTTGACATCAGTTTCATGTTTCTTTGTTCTAATATTATTTTTCTCTTGCCCACATCAACCAGAGACCCCGCAGTTCCTGCACATGGGTGAGATCATAGATGGTGTAGACATGAGAGCTGAGGTTGGAATTCTTACCCGGAATGTTGCAATCCAAGGAGAAATGGAAGATTCGTGCTATGGTGAAAACCAGTGCCAGTTCTTTGATTATGATACCTTTGGGGGACATGTCACGGTAGGCAGAAGGATTTGATGTGTTCTTTGAAACCTTGGTTGCTAGATATATGTGAAAAAACTTCACAGTTTTGGAATGAGATCTATAAGGATATTAAGAAGAAATCTTATTTTATTTCTCTATTGAATGACAAAGAACACATTTTAGGTAATTAAAAGAAAGTTTATATCTTCATGTAGTTGACTTGGGCCTGAGGTTAAGCTGTTTAAGAATTGCCTTATGAAAACTTAAATCAATACATTGGGAAGAACAAATTATACAGAGACAAAAAGTAAATCTTGGTATGAAAGGATCAATTCGTTCTTTATAAAACACTATTAAGCAATATATACATACAAACTGTGTTTCTGGAAAACTATTTTTTATATGCAGATTTTTATTCTGTAAAAGTATTGAGCACTTACTATGTGGTAAGCTTGCTCTATATCCTGATTATTGCACTTCTGGCTGCATTTTGGCTACACATGTCTTAAAATCAGTGCTTGTGTGCAGTAAAGGGCTATGCTTAATAGTATCATTTCTGTTACACCAATTCTGAAATGTTGGTTAACGTTATTTCTTTGTTTTCAGTAGTACGATTGAAAATCCAGTGTTTAAAAATATCGAATGCCCTAATTGTGGATCACAAGAATTTTTAAAAAGAATGAAGTAAACAATATTATATGCTAACAAAAATATTGAGGGAAATTTAGAAATATCTTTTTCAAACTGTTGTGAAAGTTATGGGAATAAAATAACAAGATGAGACTGGAACTGACCAAAATATTTGAACAAATCAAAATACACATTCAGAAATAACTTCTGCAGTTTTCCTAGTTACATTTCCTTTTATTGTTAATACTAGGGGCCCGGTGCACAAAAATTTGTGCACTCGGGGTGGAGGGAGTCCCTCAGCCTGGCCTGTGCCCTCTCACAGTCTGGGACCCCTCAGTGGATGTCCTATGATGGCCCCAGTCTGCCAGGCGCCTTTTGTGTGTGTGTGTGTCACCACTGGGGACCTGCCCCCAGCTGCATCTGAGGCTCGGAGCAGTCCTCCT
>PVJC01032583.1:0-19849 GCA_004026665.1 Murina feae
GTGAATATAAGGAAAATGACTCAATATCAGTCTAATTGATATTTCCTCTTGGGCTGGTCAGTTTTGAACTATTTCAGAGAGGAAGCGAGCAGGAGAGAGAAACATCCATGATGAGAGATAATCATTGATTGGCTGCCTCCTGCACGCCCCCTACTGGAGATCAAGCCCACAACCTGGGCATGTGCTCTAGACCAGAATCAAAACAGGGATACTTCAGTCCCCAGGTGGATGCTTTATCCACTGAGCCAAACTGCTTAGGGTTGAATTCCCCTAATTAATACGCCTTTTACCATCTACAGAGAACAAATGGGCATTCTATTGCTAGTTTGAGGGACTGTTAGTCATATGACTGAAAGCAATAGAGGAAGGAGTTCAGAAATCTTCTTATTCTTTAATAAATTACAAATGATTATTCTGATTTTGTGACACCAGTCTTATTAATCCTTGCATGGATATCAGATGCTGTCAATTCATAAAGATTTAATATATTCTGTGTTATAAATAAAGTTAATAATTACCTATCCCCATTACCAATTTAAAATTTCCCTTTTTATGGTCTACCAGTTTAGTTAACACTCATTCATTAGCTTTCCATTGTTCAATATTTGATTGCTATTCTTTCATTTTTCTCCTTGCCTGTAAAGATTTTGCCTTAAAGAATAGTCTTTAATCTACCCCCTATAGATTTAAGGGTGTATGGAGTGATTATACAGTGCAGTGGAGTTTTCTTTGAGAAAGATAATATAAAATATAAATAAAATAAAAAATTAGATACAAAATCTTGAATGCAGACCATGGATTTCAGATGCTCTAAAGTTTAATATTAACTGGAATCGTGATAAACCTATTTCCAATCCTAGTGTTAGTATATTCTGGGGAAGAGGTGAGGGAGAGATAGAAAGTAGATGCTTCTTTTTAATTTACCTACCATCAATAGTCAAAGTCCCATTTTAATTACTTTGAAATATGCTCATTCTTCATAGTACATTTTGTGGTAACTGGATTTAAATTTTGTTCATCACATCTAATCTAATAAAGGTGTAATATTGAAATTAACCATTTCTCCGGAATGCTTAAGTCATGCCGACCAGCCAATTGGAGCAGCCGTATGCAAATTAGCCCAGCCAAGATGGCGGAGGCCGCAGCCCCGGAGAAGCCAGAGAAGCCACGCAATGCACAGGCCACAACCGCTGGGGGAGGAGCAAGGTGCCAGCGATGGAGGCCTGGAAATAAATCCAGTGGCAGATTACAGGTGGCAGGGCAGCCTTGGGGTTGGGGGACCAAGCCAGCCCTGGCCAGAAGCTGAGGCGTGGAAATAAGTGCAATGGGGGCACACAGCACACATGGAGGCAGGTATGATCCCTCAGCAGTGGGAGCCCACCAGGTGTGTACGATGGTGGGCCATCCAACGGGAAAGGTCCAGGCCTGCACTCACTAGCCCTCCCAACCCCCAGTGCATGAATCCTGAGGGGGCTGTGGGCAGCCTGAAAACAGCTCTCAGCCCCTCACCCAGGCTGGCCAGGCACGCCAACAGGTGGACATCCCCTGAGGGGTCCCAAACTGTGAGAGGGCACAGGCCAGGATGAGGGACACCCCCACCCCTGCCAAGTGCACAAATTTTTGTGCGCCAGGCCCCTAGTTAATATATAACTATAATACCACATTTTAAAAAACCTAGAGTATTTATGCAACAATATGCTTTTTATGTGAGCCTATTTTACTTGTTCATATATACAAAATACATAGTATATGCAAATTGCATAGAATATAATAAAACTTACCTTTTCACATCATATGAGTAAATATTTACTACATAAAAATTACTTGTTTACATAGAAATTATGTTATTAATAGATGTGGGTTAAAATATACAAGGAATTTGTAGAACAATATGTTTTGTGATAAGAAGATATATTCAAATCTTGATGTCCTATTTTATTTTATTATATTTACTAGGAGCCCGGTGCACAAAAATTTGTGCACTCGGCAGGGGTGGAGGGGTTAGGGTTAGGCCGGGATGAGGAAATAAATAAATAAGCAAAATACATGTCAGATAATTATGAGTGCTAAAACATATGTGAAAGTGAAAGAAGGAGAACCTTGAGATAAGGTGCAATTTTAAATAGGAAAAAATAAGTCCCAATGAGATGATGCTTAAAAATCAATTAGTTGACTAATATTTTCCCTGGATCCAGTAAAGAAAGATGCCACCAATTATAACAGGCATGGTCAGAGGTGTAGAAATTAGGAGCCCGGTGAATGAAATTCATGCACTGGAAGGGGGCATCCTCAGCCCAGCCTGCCCCCTCTCACATATTGGGAGCCCTCAGGGGGTGTCCTACTGACAGCTTAGGACCACTCCCTGCTCCCCTTGGGGAGCAGGCCTAAGCCACAGTCTGGCCTCCCTTTGTGGGAGGCGACCAGGCTAATCAAGGGAAGCCACCAGCCCCATCACCCTGCTGCTGCAGCCACTGCTATTTACCGCAGCTACTAAGGTGTTTTCATCAACACGGACTCCAGTCCCTTCACCATGAAGAAATGACAACTTTCTTTAGGCATTTTCAAGATGTGTCTTTCACAGGATATGACAATTCTTTCCTTCTTTCTTTTTTTTTATCCTCACCTGAGGATATGTTTCCATTGATTTTTAGAGAATGTGGAAGAGAAAAGAGAAACAGAAAGAAACATCAAAGTGAGAAGAACACTTCGATTGGTTGCCTCTTGCATGAGCCCTGACCTGGGCCCTGGCCAGTGAGGAGCCCGCAACCTAGGTACATGCCATTGGTCAGAATTGAACCCAGACCCTGCAGTCAGCAGGCTGAGGCATTATGCACTGAACCAAATCAGCTAGGGCAGGATATGACATTTCTTAGCCCTTCAGCAGTGGATCTTCATTTTTTTTTCTTCAAGAGTGTGGTGGAAAAACCCTAGCTCACCTTTTTGGATTCTTATTACCCAAGTTACTAAGAATATTACCAGTGGCATACAGGGAGCTTAGCCAATGAGCATTAAGAAAAGGTGTTTTCTCTGTAGTTCACTCTGATTATCAGCTCCACCCCTGCACCTCCAATCCCAGCTCCCCCCTTGCCCAGGCCTGTAACCTCTGGCCAAGGATGCAGGCCTGGGCAGGGGATCCCCAAGCCCCTCCTATCACCAGCTTCACAGAGCCCAGGCCTCTGTGATCACTGGCTCTGATCCTGCCCCCTGCCATCGCTGGTTCTGCCCTTGCCCCACTGACAGCCTGTGGCCAAGGCTGTAGGCCTTGGCAGGGGACCTTCAGCCCCCTCTGATTGCCTGTTCCATCCCTTGGGACTCCCACCTCTCCCACAATTTGCCTGACTAACAGTCCTGACCATTTCAGTGGCGAGGCTGAGCTGGGCTGGGCACCGCCATGTTGTGGCTATGAGCACTGCCATCTTGTGGGCTACGGGGTGGCCATCTTTGTGATGGAGTGATGCCTAATTTGCATATTGCTCTTTTCTCTAGATAGAATATCTAATCTAATAAAAGAGAAAAACACAAATTGACTGTATCGCCACTACATCCACAAGCCACACCCACAAGCTATGCTAACCAGCCAATCAGGATCATATATGCAAATTAACCCAACTAAGATGGTGGCGGTCAAGGAGCTGGAGCAAACAGGAGGCGTGGGTTACCTCTGGCAATGGAGAAAGCCAAGCTTCCCGCCTGCCCTGGCCGTCTGTGGCCTCTGCAAAGGCTACAAAGTTTCAATTATAGAAGATAAATAAATCCCAGATACCTGCTTCATGGAGTGAGGGTCCCCACTGAGGGCTTTGGCCAGCCTGAAAACGGCCCTAAACCCCTCACCCAGGATGGTCAGGCACCCCAGTGGGGACCTCCACCCTGAAGGGGGTGTGGCCATCCTGAAAACAGCCCTCAGTCCCTCACCCAGGCTGGCCACACCCTCATGGGGTGAGGGTCCCTGCTGCGGGACTTGGCCAGTCTACAAATATCCATCAGCCCTTCACACAGGCTGGCCAGACACCCCAGTGGGGATCCCCACCCTGAAGGGACTGTGGACAGCCTGAAAATGGCTCTCAGCCCCTCACTCAGGCTGGCCAGGTACCCCAGTAAGACCTCCACCCTGATCCAGGACCCTCAGGGGAAACCAGCCGGCCCCCACCTGTGAACCAGGCCTCTATCCTATATAATAAAAGGGTAACATGCAAATTGACTCTAATAGCATAACAACTGGGAATGACTGGTCACTATGACACACAGTGACCACCAGGGGGCAGATGCTCAATGCAGGAGCTGCCCCCTGGTGGTCAATGCGTTCCCATAGGGGGAGCTCTGCTCAGCCACAAGCCAGGCTTCCAGCTGCCAGCACAGGTGATGGCAGGAGCTCTCCCGCCTCCTCAGCAGCACTAATGATGTCCAACTGCAGCTTAGGCCTGCTCCCCGCTGGCAAGTGGACATCCATCAAGGGCTCCCAGGCTGCCAGAGGGATTTCTGACTGCCAGCTTAAGTCCGATCCCCCAGGGAGTAGCCTAAGCCATCAGGTGGACATCCCCTGAGGGGTCCCAGACTGTGAGAGGACACAGGCCGGATTGAGGGACACCACCCCCCACCCTGAGTGCACAAATTTTTGTGCACCAGGCCTCAAATATATATATATATATATATATATATATATATATATATATATATATATATATCATATCTTATGTCTTACAGGCCATTATATGGATTTGTTGGTTGAGAGAGGAGGGTAGCTATTTAGAATTCAATAACAGATTTAATGTTGCATTTGAAATGTTTTTGTCATGGATGGTTCCATAGGAGAAAATAACATGTCTTTTCCACATGTCCCTTTCCACATTTTGAGAGGAAAGAAGTTTTTTTAGAAGTTGCTCACACCTCAGTAGATTATTTCAATGCTTAACAATGCCTGTCAAAAATCTACAGATAGGCAAAATGCCTGTGAGTTACCCATAATATGAGCGCATGAAAGGCATATATGCAATATGCTTTTAAATTAGGATAATAGTAATTTTTCCACCATTGAGATATTTTTAAATATGAAAAGATTGAATGTACTCGAAACAGTATTTTAAGCCTTTTGTTACATTGACAAGAGCAAAGACATTCATTCTTTGGAGTTGACACTTCTGAGTTCTGTTGTGAATTTTTATTTCGTAATGGTGTTTTAAAAGGATGTCAGTTTTAAGTTACCCTTTGTTGGTTCAATTCAAACCTTCAAACACTTCTTTTTTATATGTGTTTTTCGTGTTTTTTTTTTGTATGGCATTTTATGCTACTACAGATGATATGTTTGTGCAAACTCAAAAAGAAAGTTGGTCAATCATTTATTATTATAGATATCCAATCTTTCAAAAAATAGATTCTATATATTTAATTTTATATAAACTTAAATAACACTGGATTTCTCATTCAATTATGTTATTAAATTTTATGAGTCATATACGTCAGGCTAACATCTAGGTAATTGTTTCAATTAGAAATCCTTAGTGCAAAATTTGAATGGTCTATCTACCAATTCACAAGCTCCTTCTCTCAATATCTTAGTAGCACTTAAACTAGAGCTTTTTGACAATACTATTATACACTATTTAAGAAGAATCAAGGAACACTATGAAATACTAATATACAATAAGCACACACATGACATGCTTACAATGCAATACATATCCTAAATGTCCATATGTAGCATCTCAAATAATATTCGTTCAAGGAGTATTAATTTTATGCCTCTAACAGAGGAGGAAACTTCCATGAGGTGGTGTTATAGGTATCTTCAGGGTCACACAGGTGGTTCTCTTCATCTATGTGGTTTTCCTTCCCTTTGCTTGTGTCCTTCAAGGATGTTCCATAAAGAAGCTATAGGGCTACAATTGTGCATGTCCAGTGGGTGCTTGTGTATTGTAGAGAACTATCTGTAAACCAGGCTCAGGTTTTATCTTCTTCAGTCTACTGGTCACGGGAAATTCCTAAGGAAGCTGTAAGTACAGGCTGAGAGAGAAAGATAATGTAGTGGAAGTCGAAGCATTGGAATCTTTTCCAGTTTTAAATGCAAGGTACTTGTGCCTTCAGGACCAGCTGAAGCTTTTTCTCTTATATAGAGGCTCGGTGCACAAAAATTAGTGCACTCTGGTTGGGGGGCCCTCTGCCTGGCCTGTGCCTTCTCGCAGTCTGGGACCCCTGGAGGGATGTCCACCTGCTGGCTTAGGCCCGCTCCCCAGACCACTGGGTGTAAGATGGCAGTCAGACATCTCTCTGGCAGTCTGGGAGCCTCAGGGGATGTCCATTTGCCAGTGGGGAGCAGGCCTAAGCTACAGTCGGACATCATTAGTGCTACTGAGGAGGCAAGAGAGGTTCCCACAACCACCGCTGTACTTGCAGCCTTCTGGCTTGTGGCTGAGCAGGGCTCCCCTTGTGGGAGTGCCCTGACCACTAGGGTCAGCTCCTGCATTGAACATCTGCCCCTTGGTGGTCAGTGTGTGTCATAGTGACCAGTCATTCCCAGTTGTTCTGCTGTTAGAGTCAATTTGCATATTACCCTTTTATTGCATAGGATTATATAGGATAGAGGCTTGGTGCTTGGGTGGGGGTCAGCTGGTTTGGCCTGAAGGGTGTCCTGGATTAGGGTGGTGTTCCCACTAGGGTGCCTGGCCAGCCTGGGTAAGGGGCTGATGGCTGTTTGCAGGCTGGCCACAGCCCCTTCAAAGTGGGTGTCCTCCCCCCTGGGGTGCCTGGCCAGCCTGGGTGAGGGGTTGATGGCTGTTTGTAGACTGGCCACAGCTCCCATTGACCCATTGTCCCAGCGAGTCTGGCTGGAATCAGGTTTCTGGGGTTTATTTATCTTCTATAATTGAAACTTTGTTGCCTTGAGGAGAGGCCCTGCTGGCCTAGGCAGGCAGTTTCCTCTATCACTGCTGCAATGGAAGCCTCCTGTTTGCTCTTGCTCCATGGCTGCCGGCCACCATCTTGACTAGGTTAATTTGCATACACCTGCTCTGATTGGCTGGTGGGCATGGTTTGGCAGGTGGGCATGGCTTAGGTGTAATGGAGTGAGGGTCAATTTGCATATTACTCTTTTATTAGATTAGATATCACTTCCATTTGAAATTGGAGTGTTGCTTTGCATGCTCATATTTATGGCTTGGTTCTTCAGGCAATATGTTATTCATAATGAGCAGCTCAGTTTTCATTGAATATACTAATATTTTAAACCTCATGTTACATTGACAAGATTAAAAAGACATTATACAAACAGGAATTAGATAGAAATCTAGAGGAATAAATGTGGGACTAGATTGTAAGTGTCATAAGACCCTGTTTAGCAAGTCAAACTCTGTCTCTCAAAAGGAGAGCAGTCATTTGCAGAGAATGGCAAAGAACAATAATTCCTCAAAAACCTCAGAGTTTTTCTTATAAATTTATTACTCATAGTCTTGGTGAAAACTGTGTTTTATGAACTTTCCCAAATGAGGAGAAACAGGTTTATATGAAAAGTCTATCCTAATATTCAATTTTTCTAAATCTGTAAGCCTTCAGATCCCTTTTCTATTGAACACATAAATAGTTTTGATTTTTCAGCTTCACTTTTGTGTTCACCACCTTTGGGCCTATGCTACAGCCAGCCAACCAAATTGTTAGTCTTTCCAAGCCATCAAGCTAAAACATTGAATACCGAATTCCCACTTAGTTGACCCCTATCACCAAATTTAGCATGATTCAATTTTATATTTGTTCCTTGATTCCCACCCTGATGTCACAGTAGCACGTCTGTCCCCTCGTATTTCTGTGGATCTAATTTGGGAAAATTATGTAATCCTGTTGATATATAGCACACCTCCTTGTGAGCTACTTTGTACCTCATTTATTAAGGATCATCTGGGCTTGAGTGTAGTTATAGTTCTAAAAGCAAAGAGGTGTGGCAGGAATAGGTTCTGAGGAAAATAGGTTCAGGGAGACTGTAATAAATTCATTGAGAAAATAAGGACTAACATCATTGGCAGAGGTGGAAAGGCTGTTTCTACTGGCAAAGAAAACATGTAATAATGTGGGGTTCAATGTCTCCAATTTCATCTGGACATGGCCATATACCCCTGCTATGCTTTTTAGGATCCTATTTTTTCTCAATCAATGCACTTGCTTTAATAGAATACACTCTGCAAAGTAAAATACAATTTATATAGTAATGGAGTCACTTATAGGATTAGACTCTAGGTTTACTTTTCAGCAATTTCAGCCCTGTGACCTAGGATATAAGGGTCTCTTTCAGGGAAGATATGGAACCTTACTTGACTTGTATATAGGGCTTGAGCTGCCAATATCAACCCCATACTCATTTTCTTTCTTCACTTTGTCTAGCTCAGTTAGGGGCAAGTACACTAATTAGTTTGACAAAAATGTTCCAACGTGTCAAATACATGGTTCCCCAGAATCTTGCTCCATTTAAGTATTTGGTTAGGAGCATCCAATGCTGATATTGTGTGTATATCTATTACCACATTATGCCATGGACTTCACCTGTACTCTATTTCCCATTCAACTCAGAATAATTAGCACCTCTAAATCTAATCAAATTAGGGAACCAATTCTGTATCACACAAAACAAAACAAAAAGACCAGAAAACTCATCATTAAGATATTTCCCTAGAACTACTCTCAGTGCCAAACTCTGTACCAGTCTAGGTTCTCTAGAGTACCAGTAGGAGTAAAATAAATATACTAATATATTTATTGCAAGAAATTGGGATACATAATTATGGGAGCTAAGTATTTAAGTCCAAGATCCATAGGGCAAGCCATCAGGAAGGGCCTGCTTGAACACTTGGGAGTAGGTTGAACTCATAGGCAAGGTTTGTTCTTCAAGAAAGTCTCAATTCTGCTTTTAGAACTTTCAACTGATTGAATCAGGTTCAGCTAGATTATTTAAGATAATATTCCTTATACTAATTTTGATTTACTGATTATGCAGTTTAATCACATGTAAAATATACCTTCACAGAAAAACCAAGTGAGTGTTTGAACAACTGGGAATTGTAACCTAGACAAACTGATATATCAAAATGACCCCCCACAAAAAAAATTACATGTAGCCTGTAGCAGAAGTCAGAAAAAATTAAATTCTATACTAAGGAGTATGAATTTATCCTGCAAAAAATTAAGAGATGCTGAAAGATTTTAGAGAAGAAAAGTGTCATGATTTGAGCTTATTTTACAATAACTCTAGCCCCCATTGTAAGAAAAAAAAATACTTTTTTTAAGAAAAGAACTTGATATAAAAATACGGGAGTCATTATAAGTGGTAGGAGTCATATACCAGGGAAGTAATATCACTTCTTAATTATTTCACTTAGCTAAGATTACATTAAAAATAACATTTCGTGAGTGCTTAAGATATACTCAAAATCATGTTAGAAATTAATGAATATCTAACTTGATGATAATCCTGCACCTGTCCATAGGACCACATAGTGCAGAAGTACTAAACATGTAAACCGAAAAAACATCAGAAGCTGGATGTGATGTGATGGAGGTATGACTGCAGTGGTATGGGCGAGTTGGGGGGGATTCCTGAGTGCAGGGACAGGCATTTCAGAAGCAAGCCTAGTGCATTGAAAAAGATAAGAGGATCTGGGGCAGGAACACTTTCTTTCTTTCTTTTTTTAGAAAAATAAACAGAGTCAAAGAAATTGAAATTCAATATTTAGCTTGAATGCCCAAGGGGATTTAAAGAAAACTATAGAGAAACTGGAAAGGACATCTTCAAGAATAAATTAATGGACCATAAGTTAAAGAGTGCAATGAGGTCAAGTGAGACATGAGCCAAAAATAATTCATTATGTTTTGAAACTAAGAAATAGTTTGTAAACTGGGGAAAACACAGCTTTATTAAAATGTAGATGGTAGAAGCTTTGTTATATAGGTCGAAGAGCTAATGGGAGGTCAGGAAAATGAAAATGATATTTGCAGACTGTAGGAGCTCGGCTTTAAAATAAACTGCTTGAGGTTGTTAAAGGAGAAAAAAGACATGCAGTGATTTGTTCTGTTTATGGGTGGGAACTGAGACCGTTTTAGGCGAGGAGTAAGTAATCCAGTGGTTTGGGAGAGATTAAAGGAGCAGGAAAGGATCCATCTTCTTGAACGTAAGTTCCAAAAGGCCAAGGGCTTCCTATTTGTTTTGCTCATTGCTGTATCACATACATGGTAGCTAGGAAAAAGGTTTGCAGAATGGATGAATGCACAAAAGGCAGGCGGGAACAAGGTACAGCGCCTAGAAATGACTAATGGGGGATCATTCTTATGGTCATCATATACGAAGACAATTTTTATCCATATAAGAGAAAGAGAAAAAGTTATGTTTGTACTGTCTAGCCATTTGCTATATGTCCTCATCCAAGTTAGCCATTGCAATACCATTTTATTTAAATATTATCCTATATAATAAAGAGAGAATATGCAAATTGACCATCACTCCGGTCCATTTGCACCCACAGCTGAGGCTAAGTTCCCATAATGAGACCTAAGGAGCAATCAGCAGGGACCTGAGGCTGCACGCCCACCCACCTCCTACATGGAGCTTGACAGGGGACCTCAGGTCGTGCCTTCCACCTGCAGGGCTTGATGAGGGACCTAAGGCCACACCCCTCACCTGGCAGGGATTGATGGGAGACCTCAGGCTGCTCCCCCCGCCCTGGCACCAGGTCAGAGGAACTCAGGCTGCACCCTCTTCCCTGGTGCCAGGCCAGGGAACCTCAGGTTGTGCCCCCTGCCCCAGTGCCAGGCTGGGGGATCACAAGCCACTCCCTCCACCCAGTGGGGCTTAATGGGGGACCTCAGGCCGTGCCCCCCTGCCCTGGCACCCAGGGGACCTGAGGCTGCACTCCCCCACCTGGCAGGGCTTGACAGGGTGGGACCGGCCAGGTCTGGATCTAGCCCCATGAAGGGGGGCCATCCAGATTTGTGTCTCGAGCGATTTGGAGTGCACGTGGGTGGTTGAAGACTTGACTCTGGGTTCCATGGTGCACCCCAGACTCTGACAGGAGGAAGATTTTCATATACGTTTTACTAATTCTCTTTAATCTCTGACACTTCTATTACAGAGAAAGGGCAAATAGCAATATTAAAATATTTCCTCTAATTAATCCCCCTTTAATGTGCATGAATTTCATGCACAAGGCCACTAGTATTCCTATAATCATGAAACCTAATACTGAGGTTTAGAGAATTTAACAAACCAGGTCGCTCTGAGGTTATGGTCTGTGTAATTGATGATTAGTATATATTTTATGATATGTTTTCTACTGTTTATTTCATTCTTTTAGGTGGGAAATACAAAATATATCGTTCTAGTTAATAGAATAAAATCAAATTATAATTGTGTCTACTTTTTTTGTTTTGTTTTAAGGATGTCATTACTCAGGCATAAGTGTGAAACATATACTAGAGACCTCATGCATGAATTCATGCACCAGTGGGCTCCCTTGATCTGGCCTGCAGGATTAGGCTGAGGCAGGTTCTGGGATCCCCCAAGGGGTCCCAGATTGTGAGAGGACACAGGCCAGGCCAAGGGACCCCACAGTGCATGATCAGGGCTGGGGAGCAAGCAGGAGGTTGGCCAGCCAGGGGGGGACTGCGAGAGGGCTTGAGGACATAACTGGCCCATCTAGCTCAGTCCTGACTGGCCAGACCCCAGCAGCATGTCATAGCAAGCAGTTGAGCTGTCTAAGCATACATTAGCATAACGATTTGATTGGTTGAGCTATCTAAGCATGCATCAGCATAATGATTTGATTGGTTGAATGGCCGACTGGACAACGGAACACTTAGCATATTAGGCTTTTATTATATAGGAAGTTATATCCTGCTTCAGATCTGGATCCATCTGTCACTTCCTCTGAGAAACCTTGTCTGGCCCTCACAGTAGGGCTTGCTCTTACAAACCCTATAGACAATTTCATGTAAGGATTGTTGCAGAGAAATGAAGGTCATTGCCTTTATGTCTCAGATCCAGCTTCCTTGAAGACTGAGGCAAGGCAAGCTATTATTTCCATTAAAGAAGAAAAAGAACTGTAGAGAACATAAAGATTGCTTAAGAAACTTGTTCTGAAATAATTTTTGTATTACAAAAGCAAAATGCTTTTAAATAATTTGGTTCTTATAATAGGTCAATCAACAATTTTATTTTTGTTGATAATCCGAGATCCAAATTATCTTTTTAAATATTCTCTGGACAAATAGGCCTTAGAAGGAATGTGGTATAGCCAAATTACATCTCATAAAGGTAAATTAGACATGCATTCACCCTCATCTATATCCTTTTGAGGGTGACAATGTGAGACCACTAGAATATTGCCCTGTTGATAGGATATACAATTGGGAACAGTGTAAAATGAACATGACATCCTTATTGCATAAGATAAATTAGACTTTTTAAAAGTTTCTGCTCTCATTTCACTTAATTGGACCTTGTGCCTGAGTAAAAAATGGTTAAAATAATATTTTTCTCTATCTCTTGCTAACTTTAGCATTATCTGCTCAAGATGGCTTTCCACCCTTTTCTCTTGTGGAAGGCTGGTGCTTCCTGATTTGAGGAAAGAGTTATGGAAAACAGAGGCATGACAGCAGTCAGATTCTTTGTCCAAATTTAATGAGGAATCAGACAGAAAGAAATGTTCTAATCCATCAACACCTGCTTGGAATAAGCAATAAATCCACCAGAGAAAGAGCCAAATATAGTGACTTAATTAACCAAAAGGCTTTGGCACCTCATCAACGCGTGTTGCTTCAGAGCATTCAACTAATGTGGAGTAGAATTCATGTATCAAAGATTTCTAAACTTTATATGTAACTTATTAGATGTTCATTTTCTTTTTTACAAAAATAAAATTAATTTGAAAGATTTCTAAGTACCATAAGATACAAAATAATGTCTTTCTTGATTTTTTTTTTAAAAAATTGGAATTACTATTTCTTACACCTTTTCATTAGTAACATTTTATAAATATTGGTAGTTTGGTACAGAGTTATGCTTCTGTGTGAGTGGGATTTTTATACAGCTAGTATGGTTACAGCTGATTAAAATGATGAGTGGGTGTTCTATGACACTATATTTGTAGCTTTTGTTCTAAAAATGCACGTGCTAGCTCTAGCTGATTTGGCGTAGTGAATGGAGGGTCAGTCTGCGGACTGAAAGGTCCCAGGTTCAATTCCGGTCAAGGGCATGTACCTGGGTTGTGGGCACATCCCCAGGAGGAGATGTGCAGGAGGCAGCTGATTGATGTTTCTCTCATCGATGTTTCTAGCTCTCTATCCCTCTCCCTTCCTCTCTGTAAAAAATCAACAAAATATATTTAAAAATAAAAAAAAAAATGCATGTGCTATGAACTAAATACAGTGATTTCACAATTAGTCAGTTAATGTGTGTAATTGGAATTGTATAATATGTAGTTTCTTTGAGGATGACTTCTTTTACTTGACCCATTGTTTTAAGGTCCATCCACATTGTAGCATATATACCAGTACTTTACTCATTTTTATGGCTCAGTCTGAATCTCCATTGTGTTGTACAGTGCTCTTAAACTCCATCTTTCCCACATTCTGCTTCAAGGAAAATCAGTTCTTTGAGACTGCTGCAGAGGCTCCACCTGGGCCAAGACCTGGGCCACTGCTCCAGATATGAGTGTAGATGGAAAGGTCCACCTCTCTTAGAATGACAACCTTCTTTAAAGTGAGAGGATTCAGCCTCAGTTGGTTGGAGTATCATCCCACTCGCCAACAATGTGCACATTCAATTCTTGGGCAGGGCACATACCTGAGTTGTGGGTTCGATCTTGGTCAGGGTACACATGGAAGAGAAGCTATCGATGTTTCTCTTGCACATCATGTTTCTTCTCTCTCTCTCTCTCTCTCTCTCTCTCTCTCTCTCTCTCTCTCTCTCTCTCCTCTCTCTCCCTCTCTCTAAACTCAATAAAACACATCCTCAGGTGAGGATTAAAACAAAAGAATCAAAGGACTCAGCAAGGGCTGCCTCTTCCTGTGTAACACCTCAATCTCACTATTTAGTGATCTGGGGCCCCATACTCTCAGCCTGCAATGACTGAGGTGGGGTTAGGTAGAACACCTCAGCCTTCTCTCTTCTTGCCTGGCACAGAGCTTCTGCAATTATAAGAAGGATGGATGAAAAATGCTCGTGGCCTCTCCCTCGTGGGGAGATTGCTATGGTCCTTGACTGGTTTCTTGGAGATAGCAAGCCCTGTGGTCTTGGCTGCACATTTAACAAAAGTTAAAGTTTTTGTCCTTTTACTATTGTGGCTAGAGGGACAGAGTCATGGTTCAAATGTAATAGATGCTCACTGTTCTTATTAAGATTGGGTAGACTTGAATAAATGTTTCTGCATTTACTAATCCCATTAGGATTATTTCTAGAGGCATACAAATTGGGGCAATTTCTAATTTTCACCAGTTATATTTGTTTAACTAGGAAATATGTCTACAGACTTCATCATGCCATTATCCCAGGTGTTGTGAAGCTCTCATAAGATTTATTAACAATGTGTTGAAATTGTTTACTTGAATGAAGGGAATTCATTGTTTTTCAAACGTGAGTAAAACTAGACTTTCACTTTTCTTTATTGCTACACCCAAAATTGCTGGGGGTCAGCCTGTTCTGTACCAGATGGAGTGAGGTTCCTAGGATGACCCACCTCGAATACGATATGGATCTTTCTGTGTTGACTCATTCAGCCTCCTCTTCAATACATTGTGAAAAGAGAAGTATAATACTATAGAATCTTCTGTACACCTACAGTGAAGTATGTGACTGATACGCAACGAGAATATAGAACATTTATGTGAAAGTATCTTAGTTTCTGACAAAAGAGGAGAGCATCATGTCTCATCGAGTTATTAAAATATTTAAGAATTAACCTTTTGGTGCCATATCTCATCTTTCTAGTATCTCCAAAGTAAATCTACTTAAATAATGTTTATTAGAATGGTATTTTAAAATGCAATGACCAACTGTCTCTTCAGCCCAATGACAATGTATACTTTGTTATACTAAAAACTGAGAGGACATAAATCTAATCACATGATTACGTAGGCCGGAAAGCGGAGGCTCACAGAGATGAACTGTTTTGCCCAGGGAAGCATAAGTACTTAGCAACTGAAAATAGGATCTCATGAATCTGGATTATGTTCTCTTTCCACTTCATCGCCCTGCTTTGCCAACATGGATAATCACTTCTTTTTCCGAAGAATAAAAAATAATACTGTCACTGTTGCCTTTCATAACATATATAGGTAGCACTTGTTCTAACTTGTGGGCTATAGAAAATAATCCATCATTACAAGAAAAAAATCATATAGCTGTAGAAGATTACACATGCAGTGATCAATAGTTACTGGATACATTTTTTCTTTCACTTTTATTGTCCCAAGTATTACTAGAGAAGTCAAAAGAGTGTAATTTATTGGAAGCAGAGAAAGTACATACCACTCTGCATGTCTTGATAGTTTATGAAGCTATACTATATAACTATGATTGGTGAGTATAGGAATTTTAAAAGGAGCAATTAAGTGCTTATATGGCACTAACACCCTCTTAAGGGGATCCAAAAGTGAGATTTGGCTATAACTATAGTTTTATCAAAAATTTATACATTAAGAAAGTGACATAACAGGACTATCCTATAATAGTTTATTGATGTAACTTGTTAAATTAAATAATGTGTTCATGTATTTATATAATTTAGTAAATCTCTACCCTCTATTTTTTTCCTTTTTTCATTCTAAGAGAGGAAATCTTAATTTCTTATTTAAATTGAATTTCTAAAATTCTAATTCTAATAATTCATTGCACTTCACTCTCACATACTATGATTTCCTGATCAACTAAGTATGCCTTTCTAGCACATTCTGTTTAGAATAAATGTCAAAGTTAGAGATGATTTCTATTACCCTATAATGTGTTAGTTGAGTAAAATCATTTTTGTGATAAGATCAGTACAGTGAGTAGAAGTAAAGCTGGAAGCAGAAATGTTTGTGAATGACCTAAACATAACACTGGTGCCACACTCAGGGTGTCTTTTAGTCACCTTCCCCTTTTAATGATACCGACAATGCTTGATGCCATCGCAACAGCATCTTACACCAGGTGGATGTGACCGTGGGGAAAACACTGACAGAAGGAAATGACAATGCTAACTAATTACAGATAAAATTGGTTATATTACAAAATTTACCTCCAAAAACCATGACCATGTGAATACATTTTTATTGGACCCAATGAAAAAGAGTGGTCTTAAAGCCTATCTTCATTAGCTTCCTGGTAAACATTTTTTCTGCTTCTTTTTCCTCTTGACACATTAAAAGAAACATTTCTGCTCTCATCTAAACTCATTCTTGGAGGATGAGTCTCTTTTATCTATTTAGGATTTTGCCTTTCGCAATTGCCCCCATCATAATATAACATTCATTATATTGTCCATGTGAAAAAATTTAGATATTGATAATGTATCATTTCATTTACTTCACATTTTTTACCTTCTATTGTTGCTAAAAAATAAAGCCAGTCTTTTAAAAAATATATTTTTATTGATTTCAGAGAGGAAGGGAGAGGGCAAGAGAGAAACATCAGAGATAAGGGAGAATCATTGATGGGCTGCCTTCTCCAACCTGGAAATGTGCCCTGACCAGAAATCGAACCGTGACCTCCTGGTTCATAGGTAGATGCTCAACCACTGAATCACACCAGCCAAGTGAAAGCTGACATTTTATTAAGGTTTACAAAGCTCTTGTATAATTAATTGGCCTCTCCTATCTCTACAACCAAAACTCCTACCGCTCATATTCTTTATTAATTATTCCATTCACATTCGTATGTATTATTATGGTCCTTGAAAGTCCTACACATGTTCTAATCTTCTGAGTTTTTATATATTTTTCTTCCACATCTCATGAAAGCATTTCCAAGTTGATCACAAAACACATTTCTACCTGCAGTCCATATCTAAGCCAAAATGTCCTCTAGGCTTTCTCTGAACACCTTACCTTTATTACTTTCTATTTATTTAATTTAAATAGTGTTTATATAATGTGTGAGTGAGAGAGAGAGAGAGAGAGAGAGAGAGAGAGAGAGAGAGAGAGAGAGAGAGAGAGAGGTTGGTTTAGTGTTATGTTTAGTGGTTCATATTCATTTCTGAATTTCAGCAATACTTCTATCCACTGTACAAATCTTACAGAAAGAATTTTACTCAGCTTATTCAGCTAGTTTATTGTAGACTGTTGGAAATATAATGTTTTGGGCTGTTAAGTCAAGGCATTTCTGTACTTCTAGCCACTTTTTCCCTAGTACATACACCTACAATCTGTTGGCACTTAATAGGTGGGATTTTAATAAACAGATCAATACACTGATATTGATAATTAGAGGGTATATAGAGAGAGGATGTACCACGTGGAAAAAATGAGTATGGAAGTGTTAGCACATTTGAGAAGACAATACATTTTACAAGACAACAAGAAGAAAACAAAAATAATATATGTATAAATATAATAGATTTTTTAAAAATTATGGTTAGAAATCATGACATACAACTTACTATCTTAACTATTGTAAATGTACAGTTCAATAGCATTAAGTGCCTTCATATTGTTGTAAAACCATCACCACCACCTCTTCCAGAATTCTTCTCTTTGCAAAACTGAAACTCTATACACATTAAACACCTGTCTATTTCCAATTTTCCCCAATCTCTGGCAACCATTTATTATTTCTGTTTCTATGAATTTGTCTACTGTAGGTACCTTGTATAAATAGAATCATACAGTATTTGCATTTTTCCAAAAATATATTTTCTGTATCAATTGGTATGATTTTTTATCTTTTTTAGACTCACAATATGGTGAATTAAACTGATTGATTTCCAATTATTAAACCACACATACATTCCTGAAATGAACCAGACTTGGTTGTGATGCATTCATTTTATATATTTTTAACTTGAGTTTGTTTGTTTTGTTGAGGGATTTTGCATGTATGTTCATTATTAGCCTGCTATTTTCTTTTTAGCATTATCTCTGTTTTGGAATGACAATAATGCTGCCCTCAGTAATTGAGTTGCAAAATGTTCTCATCTTCTATTATCTGGAAGAGATTTTATAGAATTTGTATTATTTCTTCTTTGAATGTTGGGTATAATTTTCCAGGAAAACCATTTGGGCCTGAAGCTTTCTTTTATGAAATGTTTTTAATAACTACTTCAGTTTCTTTGTAGTTATAGGACTGTAGACATGAGCTATTTGATCTTGAGTAAGTTTCAGTATTTTTTAGATGTCAAAATATTGCTCTATTTAATCTATGCTACTGAAAATGTGTGTATAAATTTATTCATAATATTCCTCATTCTCTTGATGTCTATGGATCTTTAGTGATATCCCGCCTTTTATTCTGATACAGTATATGTGTATTCTCTTTTTGTCAGTCTTACTAAACATTTATAAATTGTATTGCTCTTTTTAAATCAAAAGTTATTGGTTATTCTGTTTTTCTTTATTGTAATTCTGTTTTCAATTTTACTGATTTAACATATATTTATTATGTCCTTTATTTTCCTTCTTTGGTTTATTTTGCTCATATGTTTAATGCTTATTTAAATGGAGAATGCTTTTGATTATATTTTACTTTATTTTAAAAATATTTTTATTGTTAAAAGTATTACATATGTCCCCCTTTTATTCCAATTGACCCCTTCTAGCCTGTCCCCACCCCCCACCTGAGGCCTTAATTTTTGATTTGAGACTCTGCTTCAAATCAGTCGTAGGCTGAATTATTCATAACAGTTTTTATGAGGTTACTTTCCTAAGCTCTTTCCTTTCTGTGATCTCCACAGTAATTTTTAGTTCCCAATGGTTCCATTTTTTTCACTTTTTCACTGTAAAGGGAGAGCTTTAGTTTAGTTGCTTTGCCATTCACCTCAGCAACTAAGACCATGTATCCAAGGTTCAGTGATGGGAGGCCAGTGAGAAGAGAAAAGCAACAGAAGATGGTTCCATTTGATTGAAACCACAACTCCAAATACAGGAGCTATTTCTAGTCCCTCCAAATGTTGGACACTGCAGGCTCCTATTGCAACCACTGCTGTAGACACAAATTTGCTGACGTTCCAGACAATAGAGAAAATGTAAAACCAACCAATCAATAAAAAATGGCTGATGCCTGTATAATCTGAGTGTCAGCAGTTCTCTTTCCCACTCTACAAAAAGGAATGTGGAGAAATCTGGAAGAGTTATTTCTGGAAACCAGAAAACAGATATATTAAAAATTTGAACCATATTGAGTATATGTTTCTTTTTAAACATTTCTTTATTGATTAAGATATTATATATGTGTCCTTATCCCCCCATTACCCCTCATCCCCCCACACTCATGTCCTTACCCACCTGTTGTCTGTATCCATCGGTTATGTTATATGCCTGCATACAAGTCCTTTGGTATGTCTCTCCTCCTTACCTTCAACCTCCCCTACCTTCCCTCTGAGGTTTGATGGTCTGATCGAGTATATATTTCTAATGTAAATACAGTACATATAAGAAATATATTTTAAAACTCAAAAGATAATAAGGAAAAGAAAGAAATCCATAATAATGTGTCTAAATATAAATATTTAAAGTAGCATTTTTAAGTAGTTAATAGAGTATGTGGCATTAATTTCTAAAAGTAACATTCGATTTCTAGTCAACCAGTGGTCCGCACACCATATAAGAGAAAATGCAACCCTGGTATATTGTATTTTTCACTGTAGAAAAATGTATACAAAGTCAAGACAGTGAAAATACTGTTTATGGGTTT
>PVJC01032584.1:0-19850 GCA_004026665.1 Murina feae
CTGTATGTGGGGGAGGGGGCACATCTCAGGTGAAGCCAATGCCACCTGCAAAGCCTGAGAGAACCCATGTGCCTCCTGGGAAACCAGAGAACAGGCTCTGAGCCCAGACAGTGAGAGGGAGGGGCCAGGAGCCTGGGGGAGACGGGGTGCTGAGAGCCTGGGAGTGAGTGAGGGGGGCGTCTGCTCCATGTGAGGGAGAGACTGAGGAGGTTCAGGGGTTACACCCTAACCCCAATAGGGCGCCCTCTTTCCTGCATGTCCAACCCAGGAAGCGCAGAGAACCACACACACCTGTGGATAAAGCCAGGTGATGACTGGAAGCTCTGACACCATCGCTGGTGTGGAGAGAGTCACTGCAGGACTGAGAGGCCCTTACTGAGGACAGGGCCACCGCGATGCGTGACTCATGAAGGAGAGACGTGATAGGTCAGCAGAGATGAGTGACCACAACTCATGACGTTTCCACAAACATCGCAGAAGGCGAAATAAAAGGAAGGTTTTAAACTTCAAGTGATTGAATGGATTCAACAAGAAAGTGGTGAATCTGTGTAACTGTCTAGTTTTTCCTTAATAAACCGTGAAGAGCTGCGTTGGAAGGTGCGTGTGCATAAAGTGTGCGTCTAGAATTCTCAGAAACAGCCGGTGCCCAGCAGTGTTCTCAACCTCAGCACCACTGACGTTTGGACCAGATGGTTCTGTGTGGTTGGGGTGGGTGTTCTGTACACACTGGGCTGCACTCGGCATCCCCTCCCCCCAGTTGTCAGAGAAACCCCCATGTGACAGCCAGACATGGCTTACATATTGCAGATGGCCCAGGGGTGGGTGGGGAAGGGGCTGTGAACCATCTGAGAAATCTGGGGTGAAAAATCCAGTGTTGATTATGCAGCAGCTGGGAATGACAATAAAAATTTAGCCAATATTGTGTCTGTGGAAAGGCTTGGTCTCTACGGAATTTATATTCTTCAGGAATCTGGTCCCAGTGAGACTGTTTTTCCAGGAAAATAAATTTGTTCAGAACCAAGATCTACCTGGTTCTTTGCCTTGTTACCCAACCACCGAGTCATCATTTACCCTCCACATCATCTTCCCTCTTCATCTCCCGGCCACTGGCCACTGCTTGTCTACAGCAGCAGCTACAGCCACGGCCATTTGATTCCTGTTCAAAGTCCCAACTAATTCACGTTCTAACTGCCTCCCACTCCCAGTAACACCAGGAGGCCTCAGGGTACCAGCCTTGGCCGGATGTGGACTCATTTCTATAGGCAGATCCCTCAGAAGGGGAGCGCTGCCAGATAAAGCAAATAAAAATACACAATTCCCAGCACATGTGGATTTCAGATAAATAATTATTGTTTCTCTGAAATTCAGCTTAAATCGGGCTCCTGTGTTTCCTTTGACAACACAAGCCCACCTGCTGGTGGAATATAAGACTAAGGCGTGCACTTAAACTTCCTGTGTTCCTTACATGCTCACAATAGTCTGCACATAGTGTGAGTCCATATGGAAGTTTTCAAGTTGTAAATGCAAAATGGATGTAAATTCCTCCTGTATATTAGACCCAGCAGCCCTTGCCCCTGCTGCCCCCAACCCTGAGACTCATGCTGGCACATGGGAGCATCAGAAATCTCAGCAGCAAGTCAGACCCAACCAAGCCCCTGTTCCCAGTGGGGGTAGAAGCCCAAGCTCTAGAATGAGGAACCTAAATTAGAACATGAGCTCTCCACTGGGTCAGATTGTAATGCCCATGGGCCTTATTCTTTATCTCTAAGATAGACTTACTGACACTGTATTCCTCACAGGACATTGTGAAGTGTGGAATTCAATAATGATTCTTCTTATTGCTGATTATATAAGCAATCAATAAGTACCTTGCTATTTTTATTCTAACAACCCCTAGGAATGCAAGGCCATGAGATCTTCCTATTCCTTAACTTCCTAGAGCAAATAATATCTTCATCACCATTTGAAATTGTCTTTAATCAATTTTGTCACTAAATGTCAAGGACAGAAACATTGGTCTCTGCATATAACGGGATATAAATGCACCTAATATGAAAGGACTATGCTGACGTAGAAGAGAGGGACTTTCTAGATACTGAGATCCAGACTATGTCACCTGGTTCTATGACTAACTGTGTGACTCTGGGTAAGTTACTTAAACTCTCTGAATCAGATTCCATGGATTATTGACTTTTAGCCCCCTGGGATGTAAGCAACCCTCACACACTCTCTCTACTCTTGCTCAAGGTATATAATCCAAACCCATCAAATTGCTAATATTTGACTATTTTTAACTAAAAACACAGAATTTCATGTACTTTATCTCTACTGGTTTTGTCCCTACCTTTGGGCTCAGGCCAGAGAAAGGAGATGTAGGAGGAACTGACTCACAGTTCCAGGAGGAGCTGCTGGGAACAGAGGACAGGGTGCAGGGGGCAGTGAGAAAGGTTCAACATAGACCCACAGTGAGCACCAGCCTGGCCAGGTGTTCAGACGATGCCTCAGGTTCTTTAAGGCATCAAACACTGCCCCACAGGTGCCCCTCATTTGTACATTCACTCCAGTGCTAAGCCTCTCTGCTTCAGCTCCCGGGGGCTTTGCATAGGAGGAAGAGGGAGCATAGCCCCACTTCTGTCAGAGAACCTCCATTCAGGGACACAGGCCTTAACACATTGGGGTTTAGGGGAAAGGAAAGGAGCTGGTGGGGAGGCCCCTGGGTACATCTCACATAGTAGGGAGAGGCACCGCATCACAGATTGTGCTGAGGACGGAACACAGGATCCTCATAGAGACACCCTCTAATTCCTTTGACTCCCCACTAAATACCAGAGAAACGTTCCTTTGGGGGATAACTCAGTACAGTAAATGGAGCACTGGGTGGGAATTAGTCTGAGATCATTACTTCTCAATCCTCTCAAGACCCCGATGGAAGGGGACACAGGCTGGGGAGGGTGACTGGGGTGAGGTGAGAAGAAACGGCTGAGATACATGGAGCCCCTTGCACACTCGTAGTGGCGAGCACCAGCCCCGTTTGTGGTGGAAAGAATCAGAATCCATATGGTAAAGGCAGGTGGCCACTGAGGAAAATGCCACCATTTTCTAATGGACGAGGCCTGGACACAGAGACAAAGCTAATTCTCTTTCTTCCTCCCCCCACAACAGCTCACCCCTAAGGTGCACTTACTTGGGGTGTCCCTGGCCTGAGCCAGGGGAGGGCTCAGTGCCATCAGCATCACCATCAGAGCAGCTATCCAGGTTCTTCTGAGGAACCGCAGGCACACCATGCTGCAGCTCAGAGAGGACAGGGGCAGGGAGCAGGCAGGTCTCACTCAGTGAGGGCTGTGACCCTTCTCCATCCACATCCCCAAAACATCAACTGAGGAACTCATTTCTTTGTTCCTGGGTCATCTCAGTACTGAGAACCAATCAGCATCAGAGATGAATAGCATCACCAGTTGCTGGTCAGAGATTCAGTAAGAAGGTCCTCTTCTGGAACTTAGAATTTCCTCCATTAAAAGCATTGCTTTGATTTAGTGCTTTGAAGGTTTGGTCTCATTGTGTCAGAAACTCTGTGTTGGGCCCTATTGTGAGGCAGCTCTGCACTGTCAGTGATGAGCACACAAGTTGGGGCCTTTGGGAGCATTTGCTTCTCTCACTGCAGACAGAGCCCTTTAGACATATGGATGAGTGATGTGCTGGGAGCTGAGGGCGAGGGAGGTGACTGCAAGTCAGGAGGCCTTCACTTTTGTTATTTTCCACCATAACTCCGTGCTTCAGATTTAGGGAAATGACTTAACCTCTCACAGATAAAGCCACTGTGATCTTTCAGGAGTTTCAATACTGGGAAAGGCTGTGATTCTGTGGACACCTTGGGAGCAGCTCCTTCTAGTAACTGATGACATGACAGGCTTGTAGCTGCTGATTGGACAGTATAATCAGTGACTCTTTACAGGGGGTGAATGTCACTCACTGAAGGAAATGGAAATTTATTCAATAATTTAACCTGAGTGAAAGGGTTTTCAGGTTTATGTCCTGGTGCTGTCACTGAGCTCAGGGCCCCTCCGGAACACACTTGGAAAAGGGGCTGAGGAGGCGATCTGTGTGGGATGAAGGGAAAGTGCCTTTGGACAGCACTTCACCCACCAGCGTGATCAGGCCAACTGTCCAAACCACAGTGCACAAGGGACTGAGGGACCGAGACAGGACTCAAAGCCAGCCTTTGGCCCAGCAGCTCTGTGTTAGAACATTGAGTATTTTATGTGAAAAGCATTCAGTTCTTCACTCCTGGTCTCCATTATGATTTTCTCCTTTTCTTGGGGGCATGTCCTCTCATTTAGTCAACTGCTCTTGCTTTATTCTATGAAAAGGAAGAAGAAGGCTTTGCTAATGCAGTTATTATAGAGCTCAGGAAGTGGAACTCGATGGGAAACTAGGGGGTACATCCTTTGATATCATCATGTGACTTAGAACATTTAGGTTCACGTTATATCATCAGTACATGTTATACTAACATACATGTACCTCTCTGATCCTCAGTGGACCTGAAAGGACAGCTGTCCACTGAAGTTCCACGTTAACACTCACACCCCAGTTCTGACGCACAGTCCTCCACGTGCCTGCATGTGTCTAGTGACAGGACACTGACCGTCCTGCAGTGAAATGACTGCAGCTGAGGGGGCGACAGGGAGGAAGATGGTCAAAAGGTAAAACCTTCCAGCTAAAGAATGAACACGTCCTCAGGATGGAATGCACAGCTACGAGGGTAGATCTTAAAACCTTTCATCACAGGAAAAACAAATTTCTAACTACATGTGGTATAGACATTAGCCGGATGTAGTGGTCGTTTCACAATATATACAAATATCAAATCATTATGGAGGGAGGTCCAAGGTGATAGTTAAGTAGCAGGATAGCTAAGTAAACTCACCTCCTTTCATGAGCTACTCAAATATATAGAGAAAGAGAGAGAGGGAGGGAGGGAGCAACTACTCCAGCTAGACAACTGAGAGCTGAAAGAACAGCTCTGAACAACAAACAAGAGACAGGGACTGAACTGAGAAGGCTGGAAAGCTGCAGAAGTAACCTCATCTCCATTCCACCAACCCCTCCACCACCCCACCAAACCCTCCTCCCACCTGGAGCTTAGGGCATTCTCTGGGCCAAAGGAGCTGATGAGCACCATGCTCTCCTTCCCCCTCTGTTTTGCTAAGACAGGCGGGGCTTTATTTGGGTGCACTGCCTGCAGAATCACCTCAGTGCATTCCCTGACTTACTGCCTCCCTGGCAGGAGCTGCTCCAGCCCAGTCACCATGCCCCCAGCACTGTGAATGCCTGCTCAGCTCCACCTGGCTGCCTAAAGCTGCTTGGCACCTAAAGCCCACAGAGGTTGCTTCCTCACAAACCACCTTCCATTCAACAAAGAGAGAGAGAGGCCCTATAGAGAAGGCTGGGGCGCCCTGGGAGCTCTCCAGGGTCTGAGGAATTCCCTGAGGAGCAAGAGGAAAGCAATGATTTATATACAAAGGAAACTCCATAAAGCTACCAGCTGGTTTCTCTGCATCAATTTTACAGATAGAAGGGAGTGCAGGGCATCCTTAAAATGCTACAAGAAAGGAACCTACAACCTAGAATAACTTACTCACAAGGTTATTATTTAGACTGAAGGAGAGATAGAGTTTCCCAGACAAGCAAAAACTAAAGGAGTTCATCACCATTAAAATAGCTTCACAAAAACTGTTAAAGAGTGTTTTATAAGCGTAGGGGATTTTAGTAACTCATTCACATCAATAGAGCTCAGCCAGAAAGATAATTAATAAGAAAATAATGACCTTAAAGGTCACATTACTCTCAGTTAACTTAATGGATGTTTTTTCGGACATTTTATGCCCATATTGAAGAATACACATTTTTTTTTCAAGTGCACATGAAACATTCTCCAGGATAATCACAAATCTGGTCACAAAACAAGCCTCAGTAGAAGATCCATGTGGCAACAGAGTAGGTGGAAGTTACACTCACTTCCTCTCAGGACCATATCAAAATTACAACTAAATTATAAGACAATCAACATGAATAACCATCCGAAGGCTTATAACTAACAATATAGAGATGAAGCACCCAATGACTGGTAGGAGACCAGAAATCTGCCCTAACCTGTTTGGCTCAGTGGCTAGAGCATCAGCCTGCAGACTGAAACGTCCCAGGTTCGATTCTGGTCAAGGGTATGTACCTTGGTTGCAGGCACATCCCCAGGAGGAGGTGTGCAGGAGGCAGCTAATCAATGTTTCTTTCCTATTAATGTTTCTAAATCTTTATCCCTCTTTCTTCCTCTCTGTAAAAAAAATCAATAATATATATATACTAGGGGCCCAGTGCATGAAATTTGTGCATGAGGGGCGGTCCCTCAGCCCGACCCTGCACCCTCTCCAATATGAAGTTCTTGGGGACTCTCACAATCCAGGACCTCTGGTTCTTAACCATTAACCTGCCTGCCTGCACTAACCACTCTGCATGCCTGCCTACCTGATCCCCCTAACTGCCCTCCCCTGCCAGCCTGGTCACCCCTATTACCATTTTTTTAAATCTTATCCCCTTCACACACAATTGTATTTGACTTCCTTATTGGCTTCTTCCTCTCACACAATTTTTCTCCTTTATGTAACTTTTCCTACTGACTCATCATTTATAAACTTTTCTTTCCTCCATATTTCCTACTTCTGTTCCATCATCATTCTTCCCATTTTTCTAAGACCCTCCTTCCCTTCCCACATTCCTTCTTTCCTTTATCTTTGCCCCTGCCCACCCTCCCCTTTTCCTTCCTTCCCATCTTAATTTTTTTCTTCACTTCCTCCTTCTGAACTGCTTTGCTCCCTCCCCCATTCCTTCCTTTTTCCCATTCTCCTTTTAAGCTCTACCAACTCCCCCTTTATAATGTTTCTTCCCTCCTTCTCTTTCTCTCATCCTACCTTTGCCATACATTCTTCTCTACTTACTGCCACTGTTTTAATACCTATCTATCTACCTGCCTAATTATCCACTATCATTTATCTTTTTTTCTTTTCTGACTTCTTTTAAAATCTGTCCCCAGTACACAACTATACTTGGTTTTCATTATAGGTCCTAAAGTTCACTCATACATCCTTTTTTTTAAACTCTGCTGTCCACTGAGTTTTTTATAAAGTTCTTCCCTCCATCCTGTTCCAACCTTCCCTGACCTGATTACTTCCCCCCAAACTCTCCCTGGCTGCTGCTCCCTCTGCCTGCCCCCTACCCATCTCTCAATCTCCTGGCTCCCGTGGGTTCACCCCAGCTCTGAAGGGAGACGGGGCCTCTCACAGGAGACCCCCCTGCCCCATGGCAGAGAATATAGAGCCAGCGAGAGAGTGGGCCCAGGAAGCATTGTGTGTGACAGAGGGAGCAGCCCTCCTTCTCTCATTAAAGCTTCCATGGGGAAGAGGCATTAACCCCCTGCTCAGGGCTCAGCCCCAGCCAGGTGGCAGCTGCCCATGCAGCCCCGGCACTGCAGCTCCAAAGCAGGAACACCTCCACCTCTGGACCATCCACCCCTCCATTTGGGGACCCGCCAATGGCACAGCTTCTGTCTCCCCTAGATAGCAGTGTGGGCTCCCTTCTCCAACCCCTCAGAGTCCGCCTGAAATCGGCCTGGAATCCATGGCAGGGCACACCCATGGTTAAGCCTCCATGTGTGTGCCCTTGGCCATTGATTGCTTTCCAGGCCACAGCCTCAGGGCTGGCTGGCTGGTCACGCCCCTTAGCTTCCACCTGGAGAGTGATCCATGGCCGGGGCACACACACAGAGGCTTAAGCCCCTTGGCACGGGCTTGCTCCTCCCACCCTGCGCTGCATACTGGATAGTTGGGGGGGGGGACAGATGGGAAGGGCTTCCCGTCTGTCCCTGCCCCCCACGATCCAGACCGCCACCACCAGCTGGCTCACTCCTCCCTCCCTGTGTCTGTGGCCACGGGCCAGCTCACTCCTCCCACCCAGCGGCTGTGGCATGGATCCCGAGGCAGAGGTCTTCCATCTGCCCTGCTTGACCCTGGGGCTGCAGCCTCTTCCATCTTGCCTGGGCTAATTTGCATACAGTCACTCTGATTGGCTGGTGGGCATGGCTTAGTCATCCCAAAGAAACGGTCAATTTTAATATTACGCTTTTATTAGAGTAGATATGAAATCCAAAAATGTTTGACCCTTTTCCCAAGGGCAGTGGTTGAGAATCCAGAAAGTTAGCTTAGTGAAATGTCTCAATCTTATACTGGGATCCCCAACCCAGAGCACCAGGGCATGGTAGAGGAGCCTATATAAATATGGCTGTGAAGATCAGTAGGGATTCCATTCCTCTAGTTGAGATAAGAGACAGCTGGAAACACAGGCATCCTCCTGAAGGGCCAGCACAACCATCTTGTGCCCAGGTATTCACCTTGGGTTCTGGAGGAAACTGGAATGATCCAGGGAGAGATTGGGTTGTGTGGCTTGAGAGAGGGGGCTGGAAGGACAGCCACCAATGTTCCTATGCTGAGTCCTCTCCCACACTGCCCTCAAACATAATCCTTCCTTGGGTGAGCACTGCCCTCCATATGCCATTAGCCCGGGAGATGTATAGCCCAACCTTGCTGACTCCCTAAGACCTCACCCTGCCAAGCCCACAGCTGATGGAAGAATCTGCTGAAGGCAGCCAGCCTGGGCCTGCCTTATAGTCTTCCTGGGAAAACTCTTGACAGGAGCCATATTTCCTGTGCAGAGCCCTCCCTTCAATCTTACTAATAAAATGTTTTAATCTGATGAACTCTACTGGTCACACCTTGACTTTTCCCTGAGACCTGCCCCACCACAGATGTCTGCAGACTCCAGGTGGATGGTGGCTGATCCTGGTGTACCCTGAGCCTTTTGACAAATGGTCTCAGACCCAACACTAACACTGCACTGAATTTACATCAGTATTAACACGGTGAACACCATTCTCCCCCTACCTGCTAACTCACTGAGCACCTGCCTCACTCAACTGGTGTACAGCCAGAGTTCTTTCAGTGGCTGAGCCTAATGGACAACCAGCAGGCACTCACACATATCAGGGTGCCCTGGGCCTTTTGCTGAGCTGCCCCTGGGTCCAGTGCTGTGAGAACTTGTTATATACCTTGGGCCCTCCAGTGCACATCTAGGCCCAGCACAGGCACCCACAGACTGGATCACTTTTTAGCTCCAGAGAAGTAGCCCAGGGCCAGTCACAGGTAGTATCTGACATTGACCTTTTCCAGAGTCCCAACCAAGAGGCCACAAACCAACACATCTGATCGAGGGCTTCAGACTACATTCCAGAGCAGAACACAGTTAGCTCCACATGCAGCCCATCCAAAGGGAGATCTCATCAGGCACCACACCCTGTTGAGGACAGTTGTGCTTCATGTGATCAGCACCAGCATAACAGTTTGTACACTGTGGTTAGGGTCAGTCCTCACAGATAGCCCAGGCTGAAGGTTAACACCATGCATAGATGGGCCAACAATAATCAAGATTACAATAGGGCTTAAATAATCCACACAAGGGACATTCCTGGAGCACCTTCCTCATGTGATAAGAGAGACTGTGCTACTAAGTCCCACTGGAGACCTAAAACATAATGCCACTTTACCAAGAATGAGACACAGCAGACCTTCCTAATACACATAAACAAACACAGAGAAGCAGCTAAAATGGGAAGATAAAAAAGCATGCTCCCAAATAAAAGTAAAGGAAACAAACAAACAAACAAAAAGAACTAAATAAAATGGAGGCAAACAATCCACCAGATATAGAGTTGGAAACAATCATTATAAGAATGCTCAAGGAACCTTTATGTATAAACTCAGTGAAAGCTTAAATAAAAAGATAGTAGGCATAAAAGGGCACAAAGAAACTATAAAATAGAGTCATAAATGAAGAATGTATTATCTGAAATGAAGATCACACTAGAAGGAATCAAGAGTAGGTCAAATGAAGCAGAGGTTGGAATCAATGGTTTGAAAGACAAGGCAAAAGAAAACAACCAATTAGAGCAGCATTTTTTTTTTCTAAGTGTGGAGTATAAGGGACGTCTCGGACAGATGAGGCATGAAAACATCTGCATCACTGAGGTATTAAAAGGAGAAAAGAGAAAGCAATGGGTTGAAAACCTACTTGAAGAAAATAGTGATAAAAATCTTTCCTAACTTGATGAAGGAGAAAGACACACAAGTCCAGGAAGCACAGAGTCCCAAGCAAGATGAAGCCAAAGACGCCTATACCAAAACACAAAATGCCAAAAGTTAAAGCAAGAAAATGACAGTTAGGTACCTACAAGGGAGATTCCATAAGACTGTCAATTGATTTCTTAACAGAAACATTTCAGATCAAAAGGGATTGGCATGAAATATTCAAAGTGAGTAAAAGCAAGAGCCTACAACCAAGATAATTCTACTCAGCAAGGCTATCATTTAAAATTGAAGAAGAAATATAGAAAGTCCCAGGCAAGAAAAAGCTAAAGGAGTTCATTACCACCAAACCAGAATTACAAGAAATATTAAGAAGGCTTTTTTTAAAGACAAATGAAGAAAAAAAAAGAAACATAGGTATAAAAAAGAAAGTGGAAATAAATATACACCTATCAATAATCACCTTAAATGTAAATGGCTTAAATTCTCCGATCAAAAGACATATAATAACTAAATAAGAAAACAAGACTCACACATATGCTCTCTACAACAGATCCAACTCAGAATGAAAGATACACAGAGACTGAAAGTAAAGGAATTAAAAAAGATATTTCATGCAAAAGGAAAGGAAAAAAGCTGGGATAGCAATATTTATATCACATAAAATAGTCTTTACAACAAATGCTATAAGAGACAAAAAATGACATTACAGGGAGTCATTCGGGGAAAAAGGAGACATTTCTAAAATTTTAGACAATAAAAAAAATTGGAAAAAAGGACATTATATAATCATAAGGAGATCAATCCAATGAGAGGATATAATCTTTGTAAACACTTATGACCCCAACAGCAGAAGCACCTAAATACATGAAGCAAATCTTGATAGATATAAAGGAAAAGGAGAGATCAATAATAAGACAATCATAGTAGGGAATTTTAACATACCATTGACATTAGCGGAGAGATCTTCCAGGCAGAAAATCAACAAGGACACAGAAGCCTAAAACAACACACTAGAACAGACATAGTTTTAATTGTTTTGGTGGGTTTTTTGTTTGTTTTTGTTTTTGTTTTCAGAATATTCCACATCAAAGAAGCAGAATACACAAGTGCACATGGGGCATTTTCTAGGATAGATAACATGTTTGGACACAAAACAAGTCTCAAATTTTTAAAAAAAAATTTTTATCACATCAAACAAATTCTCTTATCATAATGGAATGAAATACAAAATTATTTACAAGAAAAAGAAAGCAAAACACACAACCTCATGAAGGCTAACTCATATGTTTACTGAGCAACGAATGGGTTAACATTGAGGTCCGGGAAGAAATCAAAAGGTTTGATACAAAGGAAAATAAAAACACAACAACCTAAAGAAACTAGAAAAAGAACAACAAAGTCCAAATTGAGTAGAAAGAAGGAAGTAAGAAAAATCAGAGTGGAAATCAAATCAAATCAAAAAAAGTACAAACATTCAATGAAATCAAGAACTAGTAGTTTGAAGACACAAACATGATTGATAAACCTTTATCCAGACTCATCAAGAAAGAAAGAGAGGACCTAAAGAAATAAAATCAGAAATGAAAGAGAAGTAACAACTGACATCATAGAAATACAAATGCTGGTAAGAAATATTCTAACTATATGCCAGCAAATTAAACAATCAAGAAAAGAACTGACTGCTGGATGTCAAAAGAAATAAAAGTTGAGGGACTGGGTGAAAAAGGTGAACGGTTTGAGAAGTACAGATTAGTAGTTACAAATAGTTATATAGGTGTAAAGTGTAGCATAGGAAATATAGTTAATGATACATTAACGACTACATGTAGTGCCAGCTGGGTACTTGAAATATCAAGAGGAATGCTTTGGAGAGAAACCAAGATGGCGGCATAGGTAAACACCTGGAATTGCTGCCGTGCACAACCATTTCAAAACCACAAGGAAAAGAAAAAACAGACACCACCCAGACCACAGAAAGGCTGGCTGATTGGAAATTCTACAGCTAGAAAGGGACTGAGACTCAGAGGAGGTGGGAAGTAAAGTGCAGAGGTACGGAGGCATGAGGAAAGGAAACCGAGGATGCAGTTCTCTTTTTCAATCTGCAGGGAGTCACAAGCTCCCAGCAACTCTGAACTCCAGTTCCGGGTGAGTTTCTGGGGACCCAGACTCATATGGGGAGAAGTTAGACTGTCTGGCACTGGGAGGAACTAAAGAGCAGCTTTCTCTTGGTGGTGCCAAGGGTCACTGAGACGCGGTGCCTCTTAGGGCAGGGCTGAGAATCAGCCATAGCTGGTTGCTCCACCCTGTTGATTTCCCAAGACCCCACTGCACCCAAGCTGCATGCAGAGGCTTTTGCATATAAAAGGCTGGGCAACCTCAGGCAGAAGCTAAAATAGCATCTCCTTAGAGAACCAAGAGTCAGTGTACCCAATAGTCAGAGCAGGCCCACCCAGATTACATCTCCTCCAATCCAAAAGGGACACACTCAGGAAGCAGACTCAGTGAGCACAAAAGTCCCACTGAAGCAAGTCTTGCCCCATAAGGGTGTCTCCAGCACAGAAGTTCTCCCACCATAGACACAGCTGATTCTCACAGCCAAGTGGCCTGGAGGTCAATTCCTCCTAGTGATACCAACAACAATCAAGATTTAACTACAACAAGAGTGTGTACAAAGCCTACAAAGCAGTGCACCAAGAGTGTCCACTTAGCCCTGACAGGTTTGGCTTAGTGGCCTGACTGTCGACCTGTGGACTCAAGGGTCCCAGGTTCGATTCTGGTCCAGGACACATACCTTGGTTGCAGGCACATGCCCAGTGGGGAGAGTGCAGGAGGCAGCTGATCAATGTTTCTCTCTCATCAATGTTTCTAACTCTCTATCCCTCTCCCTTCCTCTCTGTAAAAAATCAATAAAATATATATTTTTTAAAAAAGAGTGTCCACCTAAAGTAATTGGGGAGGCTGAGCCACCGGGCCCTATAGGGCACCTAGCACAGAAAGCTACTCTGTCAATGCAGGGAAGCAGACAATATGTGGAGACAAACAGGTCACAAAGGACAGAAATGGAGGAAAGCAAATGACTGGATATAGAGTTTAAAACCAAGGTTATAAGGTTTTTCAAGAATTTTCTAGAGACTGCCAACAAATTTAGTGAGATCCTGGAGCATATGAAAAGGACCAGCTAGAAATTAAGTATACACTGACTGAAATAAATAATAATATATACAGAGACCCAACAGCAGACTAGAGGAGTGCAAGAATCAAGTCAAAGATTTGAAATACAAAGAAGCAAAAACCAACCAACCAGAAAAGCAAAAAGCAAAAAGAATCCAAAAATATGTAGACAGTGTAAGGAGTCTCTGGGACAACTTCAAGCATACCCACATTTGAATTATAGGGGTGCCAGAGGAGATAGAGCAATATATTGAAAACCTATTTGAAGAAATAATGACAGAAAACTTCCCCTACCTGGTGAAAGAAATGCACTTGCAAGTCCAGGAAGCACAGAGAACCCCAAACAAATGAATCTAAGGAGGACCACACCAAGACATATCATAATTAAAATGCCAAGGGCAAAAGACAAAAAAAGAATCTTAAAAGCAGCAAGAGAAAAACAGTAAGTTACCTACAAGGGAGCACCCACATGACTCTCAGCTGATTTCGCAACAGAAACTATGCAAGCTAGAGGGAGTGACAAGAAATATTCAAAGTGATGAATGGAAAGAACCTACAACCAAGATTACTTTATCCAACAAAGCTATCATTCAGAATTGAAGGTCAGATAAAGAGCTTCACTAACAAGAAAAAGCTAAAGGAGTTCATCACCACCCAACCAGTATTATATGAAACTAGTGGCCCAGTGCACAAAAATTTGTGCACTCGGGAGGTCCATCAGCCTGATCTGTGCCCTCTCGCAGTCTGGAAGCCCTTTGGGGATGTCCACCTGCTGGTGTGCCTGGTCAGCTTGTGTGAGGGGCTGATAGCTGTTTGCAGGCTGGCCAAGACCCCCAGTGTGGATCCTCACGCCATTGGGGTGTGGACAGCCTGGGTGATGGGCTGAGGAGCGCTTTAAGGCTTTCAGGCTGCCCTCAGTCCCTTCAGGTTTTGGGTCCCTACTGGGTTACCTGGCCAGCCTGGGTGAGGGTTTGATGGCTGTTTGCAGACTGGCCAAGCCCCCCAGTGGCATCCCTCACCCCATTGGGGTGTGGCCAGCATGGGTGATGGGTTGATGGCTGTTTGCAGGCTGGCCAAGCCCCCCAGTAACATCCCTCACCCCATTGGGGTGTGGCCAGCATGGATGTGGGGCTGATGGCTGTTTGCAGCCTGGCCAAGTTCCCCAGTGGTGTCCCTCACCCTACTGGGGTGTGGCCAGCATGGGTGAGGGGCTGATGGCTGTTTTCAGAATTTCAGGCTGCCCACAGCTCCCATTGACCCAATGTCCCCGCAAGGCTGGCTAGACACAGGTTTCTGAGGTTTGTTTATCTTCTATAATTGATACACTGTTCCTTTAAGCCATGGCCTAGGCAGTTAATGAAACCTCCTCTGCTTCATTTCTGGCTTCTATAATGAACAATTTTTAATTAGAAATCATGTTCGGCCTGCTGTTTGCTTCAGTTCCTAGGATTGAAACAATGTTGCAAATATGTTATTCCCTGGAGCGGAGAGAAGCCCAGCCACCCACAAACAGTTTCACTCCTGCCACAAGGGAAACTGCCTGTTTATTCAGCTCCCTGAGTGCTGGCATTCATGTTGGCTGGGTTAATTTGTATACAGTTGCTCTGATTGGCTGGTGGGCGTGGCTTAAGCCTCCTGAAGAAGTGGTTAATTTTAATATTACGCTTTTATTAGTTAGGATGCTGACAGGTATCCTTTGAGAAGAGCAAGAAGAAGAAAAAGTAAAGATAAAAATTATGAACAACAAATACATATCTATCAATAAGTGAACCTAAAAACCAAGTGAATAAAAAATCTGATGAACAGAATAAACTGGTGAATGGAATAGAATCAGGGGCATAGAAAGGGAGTGTGCTGACAATTCTCAGGGGGAAAGGGGTGTTGGAGATGTGGGAAGAGACTGAACAAACATCATACACCTATGGATGAGGACACTGTGGGTGGAGTAATGGCACAGGGTGGGATGTGAACTGGGAGGAGGGTAGCCATGGCGGGGGGGGGAAGAAGAACCACTGTAATAATATGAACAATAAAGATTTAAAAAAACAACAACTATGTTCTTTAACTTCTGGTTTAAAAAAAGGAATGCTTTGTAAAGTACATGATTATCTAAGAAATATGTACTATACCTGAAACTAACATAAAATATTATTAAATGTAAACTATAGTTGGAAATTTTTAATTAAAATATTGGTAATTTTCTACAATGTTCAATCTTTCAAAAGGGAATTGAAAAGCAACAAAAGCACAGTCATTGTTGCTCAGTGGTTGAGCATTGACCTATGAACCAGAAGGTCACAGTTCACTTCCCAGTCAGGGCACATGCCCAGGATGCTGGCTCAATTCCCAGTGAGGAGCATGCACAAGGCAGCAAATCAATGATTCTCTCTCATCATTATTTTTTCTATCTCTCTCTTTCTCTCCCTTCCACTCACAAATCAATAAAAAATGTATTTTTTAAAAATGGTACCTTATAAGCAAAAAAGAAGCAGAAAATCTGAAAAGACCAAAGCTAATGAACTCAAAGCAAAAATAAAAAAAATTATAGCAAACAAAAGTGCTGAACCAAATGGCTTCACAGACCAATTTTGCCTAACATTAAAAACAAATAACAATAAAAAACATTATGGAAGCTTTCAAAGTAGACTAGGAGAAGCAGAGGACTGAATTAGCAAATTAGAAGACAGGGAAGCAAAACACAACCAGACTGAATTACAATTGTAAAAAAAATCAAAAGGCAGGAGGAGAGCCTGAGGGAGCTTTGGGACACATAAAACAAAGCAACATACATATAATAGGGATGCCAGAATGACAAGAAGAGAAGCAAGGGTTAGAAAACCTATTTGAAGAAATAATATCAGAAAACTTCCCTGATTTGGGAAAGAAAAATGTCACACAAACACAGAGATTCCCAAAGAAGATGAACCCAAAATGTCCCACACCAAGACATATTCTGATTACAATGGCCAAAGTTAATGACAGAGAATCTTAAAGGTACAAGAGAGACAGAAATTTACTTACAAGGAATCTCCCATTAAATTATCAATTGATTTCTCAACAGAAACACATGAGGCCAGAAAGGAATGGAAGGAAGTGTACAGAGTGATACAAAGCAAAGACTAAATCTAATAGTATTCTATCCAGCAAGGCTATCATTCAAAATTGAAGGGGAAATCAGGAGCTTCACAGATTGTTAAAAAAAGTGCTAAGAGAGTTTATGAGTACCAAGCCAGCAATGCAAGAAAAGCTAAAGGGACTGTTTTAAAAAGAAGAAGAAGAAAAGGAAAATGAACACAGGCACAAAAAATAAAAATGGCTACAAACAAGTACCTATCAATAATAACATTAAATGTCAATGGTTTAAATGCTCCAATCAAAAAGACATCCAGTGGCTTAATTGAAAAGAAAGCATGACCCATATATATGCTGTCTACAAGAGCCCCACCTCAGAACAAGACTGAACTCACAGACTGAACGTGAAGGGATGGAAAATTCTTTCAGGCAAATGAAAATGAAAAAAAAAATGGTGGGATAGAAATACTTATATCTGACAAAATAGACCTCAGAGTGAAGGCCATAATAAGAGATGAGGAAGGCCACTTCACAATACTAAAGGGATTGATACAATAAGAGGATATAACTCTGGTAAACATATATTCACCCAATGCAGGAGCACCAAAATACATAAAACAACTTCTGGAAGATATTAAGGGACAGATATAGAGCAATACAATCATAGTAAGGGACTTTAATACTCCACTGACATCATTGGATAAACTGTCTACACAAAAAAAAATCTTCTAAGAAACAGTAATCCTAAATGACTCACTAGATCAGATTGACTTAATTGAAATCTTCAGAACATTTCACCCCAAAGCTACAGAATATACATTATTCTCAAGTACACATGGGACATTTTCAAGGATAGACCACATATTGGGTCACAGGCAAAGTCTCTCCAAATTCAAGAAGATTGAAATCATATCAAGCATCTTCTCAAACCATATGGCATAATATTAGAAATAAATTACAGTAAAAACAATAAAAAATTCAAACACTTGGAGGCTGAGTAGCATGCTATTAAACAATGATTGGGTTACTAGAGTGATCAAAGAAGAAATTAAAAACATCCTGGAAAGAAATGACAATGAAAACACAACAGTCCTAAACCTATGGGACAAAGTGAAAACAGTTCTGAGAGTGAAGTTCATAGCATCACAGGCCTACATTAAAAAACAAACAAACAAACAAATAAACAAAGAAAAAACACAATAAAAACTGGTAATAAATTATCTAACTCTACAACTTAAAGAATTAGAAAGAAAGCAACAAGTAAAACCCAGAGTGAGCAGAAGGAAGGAGATAATAATGATCAGAGCAGAAATAATAAATTCTCTTAGCCCTTTTTTGTCTGTGAAGCTTCTGATTCCCCCTTCAATTTTGAATGATAGCCTTGCTGGGTATAGTATTCTTGGAATCATTCCCTTGCTTTGCATCATTTTATATATTTCATTCCATTTCCTTCTTGCCTGGTGTGTTTCTGTTGAGAAGTCAGCTGATATTCTAATAGGAGATCCCTTGTAGGTAATTTTCTGTTTCTCTCTGGCAGCCTTGAAGATTCTTACTTTGTTGTTGGTGTTTACCAGTTTAATTATGATGTGTCTTGGTGTTGGTCTTTTAGGGTTCATCTTATTTGGCACTCTGTGTGCTTCTTGGACTTATATAGTTTCTCCCTTGCCAGCATCAGGGAACTTTTTTGTCATTATTTCTTCAAACAGGTTTTCTATTCCTTGCTTCTCCTCCCCCCCTTCTGGTACCCCTATTAGGCGAATGTTGTTTCGTTTTGTGTTGTCCCAGAGCTCCCGTAGGCTCTCCTCTTGCTTTTTAAGTTTTTTTTCCAGTTGCTCCTGTGTTTGTGTGTTTTTTCTTACCTTGTCTTCTAATGAAGACAGCTTCTGGCTGATGCGGTCTTCAGCCTCTTCCAGTCTACTATTTAATTCTTCCATTGTGTTCTTTATTGCAGCTATGTCGTTCTTTATTTCCTCTTGGTTCCTTTTCATATTGGTGACATTCTCATTCAGCTCCTTATAATTCTCATTGAGTTGTGTGTATTTGTCTTCCAGCCATTTGAGCATCCTTATAACCATCACTCTGAATTCTTTCTCTGATAAGTTAGTAGCCTTTATTTCATTTAACTCCGTTTCTGGTGATTCTTCTTTTTCTTTCCTTTGTTGATTGCCTTTTTGTCTTCCCATGTTTTGCTGTAATGTTTTAATTGTAGCTCCAAATGTTTTGCTACCCAATTTCTTTTGGGGATGGTGCTACTTGTGTAACCTCTCAGGTCTTCTGAGTTTGGCAATCTAGTGTAGCTCCCTACTTGAGCTATTTGGGTTCTTTTGATGTAAGTCTGCGAGCTGGAACGGCACAACTGAGGTGTCTAGAAGTCAGCAGCCGTGGAGGGGTTGTCCCAGTTTTTGCTGTCTTGTGCCCTTGATTGAAATCGCGCATGCCCAGTGGGGACTCACAGTAGCCCTCAGGAACCATCTGTTGGGGTATTGGGGCTCAGGAGGCCTGTATTCTGGAAAGATGTGACTATGGTGTCCAGAGTTCTGTAGTTGTGAGGTAGACAGAAAATCACATCCAGCTGGGGCTCTCAGTGTCTCCCAAGAGAAGTCTCTGGAGCCACACAACTGGGCGACCTGTGCATAGATACGTGTGACTGCGCTGAGCTGGAGCCCACAGTGGCTTCCCAGAGAGGTCTATTGGGACGCACGTGCCTGGGCCACTTGCGCGTGGCTATGCGCTAGTGCGGGGGTGGACTGGGTTCCCCAGTGGCTCCCCGGAAAAGTCTGTTGAGCCGCGCACACCTCGGCATACTCTGTGGTTGCTTTGCACTAGTGCAGCAGTGAACTAGGTCTCCCTGAGGCTCCCCGGAAAAGTCTATTGAGCCACGTGCACCTCGGCATGCTCTGTAAGCTGCTATGTGCTGCTATGACAGTGAACTGGATCCTCCGGGGGCTCCCCGGGAAAGTATGCTGAGCCGCGCGCACCTTGATGCACTCTGTAAGCTGCTATGCGCAAGTACGGCAGTGAACTGGGTCCTCCAGGGGTTCCTCGGGAAAGTATGCTGAGCCGCACACACTTTGGTGTGCTCTGTAAGCTGCTATGCGCTAGTATGGCAGCAAACTGGGTCCTCCGGGGGCTTCCCGGGAAAGTATGCTGAGCCGCGCGCACCTCTGAGCGCTCTGTGCACTGCTACAGCCAATGTGGGGGGCTGGGAGCTGGAGATGCGCGAATGTGAGGTTGGAGGTTTGCTGCTGGGCACGGGGAGGCTGCACTTACTGCTGTACGTACCGTGCTCCATTGGCGGTGGAGATCCCGGGGTTTTTTTGCTGGAGTGGCTGTCAGGTCCCACAGGCAGTGTCCCAGGCCGGTCTGGGTGGTGGTGCTGATGAGTTCTTAGAAGAGGCTGATCTCCCCTTCAAGATG
>PVJC01032585.1:0-19836 GCA_004026665.1 Murina feae
CCTTTCAGTTTTGGCGCAGGGAGCTACCACTCAGTCTCAAAGCACTCCTTCTCTTGCTTTCTGGTTGCAAAGCCTCCCCTCCCTTGGTTCTGGAGGATGGCCGTTTATCTGTATAGTTGTATTTAAAAATATAGTTGTGGAGGCTGTGGATTTAGGTATATACCTCATGCAGCCATCTTGGTTCTCTCGTAAGCCAGCATTTTAATGAATTACTTGACTATTTGTGAAGCATTAACTAAATTCTAGGAACTGTGTACAAGTGTTTGACATTATTAACTCAGCCATTTTTTTGATACCATACTAGAAGCCCAGTGCATGACATTCGTGTACGAGTAGGGTCCCTAAGGTTTGGCCAACAATCAAGACTGATAGGGCCCTTCCAGCTGCCAGCCTGGGCCTCCCTTTGCCAGCTGTCAACAGGGGACTTCCTTCATTCAGTGCTGCCCCCTGGTGGTCTGTGCATGTCATAGGGAGCAATAGAACTGGTCTGGTAGAACTCCTGAGGGTACACTTTATATATCAGCCTTATATATATATATATATATATATATATATATATATAAATTGAAGGACATATGATGAAGAGACCCATAGAAGTTGCATACACTGCTGGGATCCTGCAGCTGGTAAGTGGCAGAGTTAGGATTGAATTGGAAGTCCATCTGACTGCAAAGTCCAGGCTCTTCTCACCATGTACATTTGCTTCTCAATTGCTCCCAGTCTGATCTTATTCCCCACCCAGGGGCTGCACTCCTTTCTACCACCACACCTTTGTCAATGCAGTTCCCCTGCTAGGTATGTCCTCCTTTCTTCCTCTCTCCTTATGAATTCCCACTAGTCCCTCAGGGCTCACTCCTTGATTAGCTCCTACCTCAGGAATGCTTAGAAATGATGAAATCTGGTCACCAGAGTTTAACTTAGCTGAGCTCGCTGTTTAGAGAGCCATCATTTCTTCAAATGCATTTTATTTTATCAGGTTCAACTGACTTCTCAGACCAGACTGGCCAACAGTCCAACTACATAAATGCTTATCACTGGCTCTTTAGGAAAAAGAACGGAGACCTTGACCTGACCTGTCTTCTATTCTCTTGTCTGGAGTAAATTACTCCTTGCCTGGGGGATGGTTATTGGCTATTATCCAACCAAGTCAGGGAATGATCTGAATAATCAGATATTCTGACGAATAGAATTACATTACATGGATCATCAGCTTTCAAGGAATTAGAATGGAATACACATAACACAGATACTGTACTAAGCATAATGTCATCTACTTGCTGGGCTTTGCTGCTGATCTGTGAGCACCAATTATTCCTTGACAGGAACTGAGGTGTTATAGAAAGAGCACTAGATACTAGGCAACTCTCCACTGACCTGCTACGTGATTTTGAAGCATTCAACCTTTCCTATTTCCTCCTCTACAAAACAAACATGTTGGATTAGATTCCATCTGGTATGCATGTTGCATATATGCTATGATTTTCTACTCCCGGGCCCATGTCCTACATCACTAATCAATTAAGGCATTTTTTTCTTTGATCCCTGACAGCCTCAGGATCCTCCTAAACCCCGTGTTCCAGCAGCAATCCTCAGTGGATTGGAGTTGGCACACAAAATGAAACCTATCTGCTATCATTGAGCCAGTTGATCTCCAGGGCCTCTGCTTTTATGAGTTGCCTGAAGCAAGCACACACTAGATAGAAAACTGGATGGTGAGTAGTTTGTAGTCTTATCAAGCACTGAGCATTCGACCCCTCAACTGAGGCTTTTCCCCCACCCTCTCCCCCTTCAATTCACTGACACCTAGGCTAATGTGGCTACTGAAAACTCTGACAGGAATCATATCTAAAATCCTGGGTGGGTAAGTCCAAGTGAATGGTGACAAGGGAGATCTGGTCAGCTTGGCTCTATGCCTAAACCCAACTCAGCTGTTAACTTCTCTTTGAAGCCCTTTTGATAGAAAGAGGAGGAAATAAGGCCACATTTGAGTTTCCTTAACCCACAGCATTAGGCCTAGGTGTGTCATTCTATGTTGTGGTTAGTGGAATGTGAAATACAACCTCCTAGTGGATTATAAGCCCCTTTGGGTCAGGGAGGAAGTTCTAATGATCTTTTGGATTCACAGCCTGATTCCACAGCTAACAGTCTAACATCTGACAAATTACTCAACCTCTCCTGCCTCAGTTCTTAACTTATTAAGCAAGGGTCTGTCCTGCACATCAAATGATATCATTGATATAAGTGCTTAAAAGACCACCTGGTATATTGTTATTGTTTTATCAGTATTATAAAACCACAGTCTAGCTCCATGCTTGACGCTAATGTCCTTTGATTTAGTTTTTACCAGTAAATGACTATCCACCTTGGAGCATCCACCTTGGAGGGACTGATCAAGAATCGTCAGGGAGATGAATATGATGGGATTGGTCCACAAGATGGACCAATAGACAAAGAGTCTGGACCCATGGCCTCTAAAGACACCAGAAACTGCTGATAGGAGTCACATGGCAAGGGAGAAAGTGCCACTCAGTTTTCTTGGCTCAGGAAATTTTTATTCTTTTAACAAGTCTTCCATTTTTTGAAACATATTCCCAAATCATAGAACTATTTTTGTGAGAGCATATTATTTTGCTCTCAACGTGTCCTCAAACAAATTTGTGGGCACAAGGTCAAGGCAGTATCACCCCATGACTAATGAGGAGAGGGTAAGTCCCAGAAAGGTTATGAGACTTGCCTAAGGACACACAGCTTGGGAGAGGTGAAGCTTGGTCTAAAACTTTCAAATCCATGATCCCTGTTCTTCCTGCCTCTCCAGAAATATAATTCAGTTTTAGGTTTCCTTGCAATTTTTTTTTTAAACAGCGGCAAGAAAAAACAATTTTTATTAACTTGTTAATATAAACAAAGAGCTAATAAGAGACTTTTATCTTCCTCAAATCCTCCAACTCTGTGTTAAATGTTAGATTTATTTTGTGGTGTAAGAAATCATAAATGTAGAAATGAGCAAAATTTTCCCACAAAAGGAGTCTGTAAAGCATGACTGGACGTGACTGTGGAACAAGAGACAGGAAGAGCATATAACGCTTAGTGAAACGTGTAAGGGGACAGATCTGGGCTTTTATTTGAAACACAATCTTTATTTTGCTGCCAAATAAAAGAAAACAAGTATGAAACAGGCACAAACCACTGCTGGGCGTGTTTCCCTAAAGACTTGGACATAGTGTAAAACCAGGAGTTTATAGGTTGCCCTTTGAAAAAAGACAGGAATGTGTACCTTCTGAATAGACATGACTTTTGGTTTTCTTTTTCATGGGGCGGGGGTGGGGAGGGGATAAATTTGCAGGGAAACATTATCAATTCACCCTTCCTTCCTCCTGGAGACCAGGGCATGCAATAAACTCATTTTCCAAAATTGCTCCCCACCTTGACTGGAAATGAGTGGCCCTGAGTCACCACGCTTGCACATTAGAGAGCCCCACTATGGCTTCAGCTAAATAAGATGATCTGACCTCAAGGGGAACCATGGGCTGGCTAAGCCAGCCAGACCTCTTATTTAGATGCTTTAAACCTCAGCGAGGAAGATTCAGTTGGTGTCAAAACATGAGTGGGGAGAACACGGAGATTGGGTGTAAGAACTGATCTGGGCGATGCCCAGACTGAACACTCAGAAAAGAAAGGCAAGGCGAGAGAGGGAAAAATGAAGTAGATACAAAAAAAGGTAGTGAAAGCATAAGAAGATATAAGAAAGGCCATACAGGTCTTGAAAAATAGAGGGTCTGTTTTATAAACCCCAGGACCCACCACTAGTCCATGAGGTCTGGCTGGACTCCTCATCCTAAGATGCTATAAGATACCACCAGATCTTGGTAGAATGTGGGCACTCTATTTGTTGGATAAATTGTTGATTAAGTAATCCTCCTTCCTTGGCTACTTCAAGTGGATTTTTGTTCCTTATATCCAAAGGGGCTTTGATCAGTATCATACAACTTTCTCTAGCTGACATATTATGGGTTGGTGGCTCATTTTAGTGATCAGGCAAGGTTTTTATTAATCCTCCCCCAAGAATATGTTTTGTTGATTTGAGAGAGAAAGAGAGACAGAAAGAGAAACATTGATGAGAGAGAGAAACACCAATTGGACCTCCTGTACACACTCCCATTGGGGATCAAAACTGCAACCTAGGCATGTGCCCTGACTGGGAATCGAACCCAAAACCTGTTGGTGTATGGGATGACTCTCCAACCAATTAAGCCACCTGGCCAGGGCTATCATCCTTTTTGATTATCATCTCCTCATTCCTCACATGCTCAGTAGCAAAGTCTCAGATGGAAGGCTTTCAACCACTTGACTGGCTTTATTTGATAAAGATCTAGCAATTATATTTTATATTTTAGCTTCAAAGTTTTGGAAAGTAATTCCATGATTAAAATCAGTCCTTTTTGTCTCTTTTTAAAATACACTCCAAATATTTATTGAGCACTTATTTTATGCCAGTAACTAAACTAGTGTGTTCCATGCATTATTGCTAATTCCCAACCAACCCCATGAGAGATTATTATTCCTATTTATAGATTAAAAAGTCAAACCTTGGATACCTGATAGGTAGGTATCTTACTAGAAACTTCAATTACTAAATTGTCATTGGTTTGCTTTATGCTACAAAAGGAAGTGTGTGCTATATCAGTGAAATGCCATCTGTGGGAACATTTGGGTTTAATTTTCATTTCTCTCACAGTTAGAAAAATCAATTCTGTTTCTTCACTCAACAAATCAGGTATCCCAATACCTGCCTCCTACTGCATCAATGATGACACCTCCTCCTGAGTGCTCCCAAAAGATAAAACATTATTCACCTTAGTTTTTATATTCCGGATTCTTAGGAGTCAGCCAGTAAGGACAGAGACTCCAAACCTTGTAGAGAAGAAAATATCCAATTTTTTTTACTCTTTATTGAGCTAGCAATTGTTAATAATTAAAGATTCAATAACACTCTTCTATCTCCTCAGTTCCCTACTCATTAAGTAGTAGAAGTGTCCTATTAGCCCTCTTGGCCTGGCATAACAAAATGCCATACACTGGGTGGCTCAGACAATAGACATTTATTTCTCACCATTCTGAAGGCTAGAAAGTTTAAGATCAAAGCACCAGCTGATTTGATTCCTGGGAAAGGCCTTCTTCCTGGCCTACCGATGGCCACCTTCTTGTTGTGTCTTCATGGTGGAGAGAGGAATCTCTCTCCTTTCCTCTTCTTATAAAGCCACTGATCCATCAAGAGAATCTCAACTTCATGACCTCATTTAACTGTAGTTACCTCCCAAAGATCTCCCAAATAACATCTCTAAATACTATCACATTGGGGATTAGGTGTTAAACATATGAGTTGCAGAGGGCAAACTAAGTCCATAGCAATTGTAGTTTAAAACAACCAGGGCCAATATAGGGTTGCTAACATCATTTTATTAAATAACAATTAAGTAAAATTAATGAAAGTTTATTGTTTAACAAAAAATAGAGACGAAAGTAAGGTTCTTTAAATAAAATGCACTTTATTATGTAAAATACTTATACCAGTATCTTAATTATTCTCATCCCATTATGGACTGATAAAACTTTGTGATGACATGAATTTTGTAAACCAGTGATATTGAAAAGTTTTGTATGAGTTTATAATTAAAGAGACAGAAAAATGTGCTTTGTTATTAAAAAATGTTTTTGGGTGAGAATAATTTGTACACAGATTATTAAAACATCTTGTTGGACATTTTATTTTTCTGTAGACAATAGTACGGCATTTTCCACCTTCTAATATATTGCATCTTAAGTTTTGAGATTCTTTTCCCCCAAGGCAAGTTGAGAAGAGCAGTAGAACTGTACACAATTGTTCCTAGCTTTTAAAACGTTGGGGGTTCCTCTCTGGGGCATTGCTTAGAGTCAAGAAAATTGGGACCATCCAATCACTGATGAACATTACAATTGAAATGTGTTTCTTCAGCCCAATGTCAAGGACGTGAAAGTGGTCAATCTTAGCTCTTTATTTATGCATGGTACACACAGTACTTTGCTTACCAGTGTACAATGTTAATTTCAATATTTGATAAACAACTAGGCTCAGCAATGTGAACCCTTGCAGTGAATGTCTATCACAACTAACCATGTGCCTCTGGAGGTAGCTGAAAAGGAATTTCAGCTATCTGAGCCTCCTGTGGTCTCAGCTCCAGCTGGGACTTCAAATCATGTTCCCAGAACACAAAGAACACTTGATAAAGTCGGAGAGAAATATTTTTCGAAAGTATGTCACCAGGCTGCTTGGGAGCGATTTAACAGAACCATCCTAGAGGGTATGAATCTAACCTTTGATCTCCGAAACGAAGGTCAGCAAATCTGTTTTTACTGTACATCTCTTATGATCGACTCAGTTTCTGGGTAATCAGTTGTTAAAGAAGACACTGTGTTTGCAGATAAGTGTTACTTTCATCCCCCAATGTTTAACCACATATTCTTCTCTTTTCTGAATTAAATTCTACTGCTCATTGCAACTTTTTTTGTGTGTGGGAGAAGAATCTCAAAATTTAAGATGCACTATATATGGGAAGAAGAAAAATCCCATACTGTTATCTGCAGAAAAAATAAAATGCCGAACAAAATGTTTTAGTGATTTTTTTTTTTTCCTTCTAGGAGATGAACATGAAAAGATACTGGTTTCTGTCTCTCAGTTCACCTGAAGCCTTCTTACTAACTCATACTTTAAACCAGGGTTGGCAAAGTACAGCCCATGGGCTAAATCCCACCCACTGCTTATTTTTGTAAATAAAGTTTTATTGGAACAAGCATGCTTATTCATGTAGCTATTCTCTTCTGGCATCTTCGATGCTACAAGGACAGAATTGAGTATAGTAGTTACAACAGAAATAGTATGTCCCACAAAGCCTAAAATATTTACTATCTGGATCTTTTCACAAAATGTTTGCCAACCACTTTAAATCCAAAAAAGCTTGGAGTGGTGACATTGTGAAAACATACCCAGGATCCAGATACAAATATGAGGGTAAATAAGGATGGAAAATGATTGTAATCCATATATTCACGTTGCAGAAACAGAGTCTTACATTAACATCAAGCTGATGAAAAGAGCAATAGTTGGGAGTGCATTGTAATGAGATCTGGACAAAGTAACTGAATTTATTCCTCTGATTCTCCAGCAGCCCATCTAATACAAATAGGCTACAGTGGAGATGAACCCAGCATCTTCAGCGAATGTCAGACATTTGGGAATAAGAGTTCCTTCTCTGGAGCAGAAGTGTGGCTCAAAGTTCATGGTGAGTGCACTCTCAGGGAGAGCACAGCATGTGTTGTTCTGTGAGGGGACCAGCCCTGGCCTGTCAATGGAAGAGCTAATTTCATTAAAGGACTTGGGGACACAGTGGGGGTGGAGGGCGAGGCTAGAACTTGGAAAAAACAGTTTTAACTCTTTCTGGTCATGGCTTAATTTACTTTCTACATATTAATGATTCTGTTTTTAAAAAAATGCCTACAAAATTTAATCCAAAAGAATGAAATGCAGTCTGGAGCAGGCCTTGCCCGTCATCCCTCATGGACGGCTGCCAGAAGCAGAAACACAAAGGAGATCATTGCATGCATGGCTATTTCAGTCACGGACACACGTCATCCCTTGAAATTGCTCTATTCCAAGGATTCCAGATTCCAACCTCCATGTACCTGTCTCAGAAGTCAAGTGCGTAGGCTGGCGAGGATAGGCTCCCTCAACTTCCATCTCCAACCTCCTGCCAGGCATTCATCTTGGGTCTGGATTTTTCCTCTCTGTTGGGAGAAAAGTATAGACCCACCTCTGGGCCTGGGCCTTGTCATATTTCCTGCTTTCTTTGGGACACTGCTTGTCATCTTAGATTATTCCTCTCTACCAACTCTTTCCATTTCCCTAACAAGCATTCTTGGGTCTCACTTGTCCTAAAATGATGAAAACTCACAAATAGAAATATAAACATCCTTTCTTTGACTTTGCCCGTCTCTTCTGCTACTTTCCTAGCTTTTTTCCAGTTCACTACCCATTAGCAGGGATAAGACAAGGCTATAAGAACATACCACGTCTATATCTCAGCAGCTTGACAAGAATTTATCTCTTCTTGATGCAATGGCCACAGAAGAGCAGGCGAACCTCTTCGAGAGCAGTTATTCTCTTAGACAGGGACTCAGCAATAAGGGGCTTCAACCTGTGGTCGTGTCATCTGAGTAAAGAGGCCTTTTCCATGATCACCGTAGCAGGGAGAGAGAGATTGAAAAACCAGGCAGGGGCTTTTCACGGCCTCCGTCCAGAAGTGACCCACTTCACATTCCACTAAAAAACCAACACCGGCCTCCTCCCAAGTCCAAGGACACTGAGAAGTACTGTCTTCCACATGCCAGGAAGGGCAGCAGAACCAGACATTGGTGAATATAGTAATGCTTCTCACAGCAACCAAACTTCCGTGCAGAGGTTCCCACACTGCTGCCTCCACCTCCTCTGTGTTGGCTCACTGTCCATCCAACCCTTATCTTCTAAAATCTGGCCTTTATCACCATCAGTCCACAAAAATTCCTGTTGGATTTTTTTATATTTATTTTTTTAAAATATTTTTTTGACTTCAGAGAGGAAGGGAGAGGGAGAGTTAGATAGAAACATCAATGATGAGAAAGAATCATTGATCAGCTGCCTCCTGCACACCCCATGCTGAAGATTGAGCCCGCAACCTGTGCATGCGCTCTTGACTGGAATTGAACTTGTACCTTCTGGTCCACAGGCCAACTCTCTATCCACTTAGCCAGGCCAGGTAGGGCTCCTGTTGGTTTTTCAGAAACATATTTTTCTTACAATGGCCTTCTAGTCTGCCTAACCATACTTTGTTTGTTATTACCTCCTTGGTTTCTTTGTAAAATTGACCTACACTTCAATCCCTTCTTCCTAGATGCCCTTCTTTGTTTGCATGATAGCATTTGCAGCATTTTCTAGTTTTTTTCTATGCACCTTTTCTCAGCCTCCTGCCCTAATTTCTCTTCCTCTTCCTCCTGCTCCATGTAGGGTGGCCAGGCCGCTCAGAATCTCCTCTGCTCTCTCTCCATGCTCTCCCTTGGGCTAACAACCCCCCGCATACCCCACTCTTTTGATCATGTCCTTCCCACCCTCCAGTCCATTTTACATGTTTGTGAGAGCAATCTTTTCATAACATATCTCTACTAGTAATAATATCACAGACCCACTTCAGAAGTCTTCCATAGCTCCTTGCCTGTAAAACGAAGCCCAAATTCATCATTCACTCATTTAAGGTCAGCTTCATTATAACTTTAATTATTTTTTATTTTCAGTTATAAATTTCTTTTTCCAGTTATGAAAACCCTACCCATTCTTTGAGATGTTCCAAATAATAATAACTAGCACTTATTAAGCTGCTATTATATGCCAGCACTGTTCTAATACTTATTGAGATTATTCCATTGATTTCTCATGAGAAGTCTGTGAGATCCATACAAATATTATTATCCCTATTTTAAAAATATTGTTATTTATTTCAGAGAGGAAGAAGAGGGAGGGAGAGATAGGAACATCAATGTTGGGAGAGAACCATTGATCTGCTACCTCCTCCATGCCCCCTACTGGGGATTGAGCCCACAACCCTGGCACGTGCCCTGACTGGGAATCGAACCGCAGCCTCCTGGTTCATAAGTTGACACTCAACCACTGAGCTGTGCCAGCCCAGCTTATTATTTCTATTTTAAAGATGAGCAAATCGAGGCTAAGTACATTGCCCAAGATCGTATAAGCAGTAGGTGATAGAGCTAGGATTCACATCCTGGCAGTTTAATTCCCTTGTGTTCCAGGAATTTTTTAAAAATTTTTATTTCTTAACTATCATCTCCTTCCTGAAGTCTTTTCTGATCCGAGCTCCTTTTCCTCCATTTGCTGCCCCACTTCTACCCCACCCTCACTGACTGCAAGCTCTCCCTGCTTTGTACCATATAGTATTTTCCTTATAACTTTAAGTCACTTCTCATATGTTGATACAGGCCTGTTATGATGAGAAGGTACTTAGTATTTATGGACATGTACTATTAATTTTATAACCATTCCTGTACTGGTTTTTACCTTCCTCTGGTCTCTATGGGATCATACACTGGAGCACGGGTGTATAAACCCTCTTTTTGTATTTCTGGCGGCTCCATTACAGCAAGTGCTAGTGGCAGTGGATGGAGGGCCTTGGCCATTAGCAAATAAGCAGGCTGAGATGAATCCTCATAGCTACAAATGGGCAGATCCCAAAATCAAGTCTTGGGCACATAGGAATGGACTGGGAGCTAGGAGGCTGGCTGTAGCTGTGTCTGCAAGTAGCAGAAAGTGTGTCTCAAACAGAATTAAATAATAAATAGGTTGTATTTTGACCTGCCTGTAAGCAGCTCCAGGATGGATGCGGGAGCCTCAAGGATGTCAGGATTTTTCCCCTTTCCTCTCTCAGTGGCTAGGCCCTTCTATGCTGATCTGGTTCTTCCATGGCCTGCACATTTGTAAGATGTAAATCTTCATCTGTATTCTCGGTTATAAGTTGTCTTCAGAGGTTCTAAACCTCCACTTCCTTTCAGTGTTAAAGACTAGGAGGGAAAAGTTGACACTGCTTTTAACCATTCAGCTGAGGGCTCGGGGCCAGCTGTCCATGGATTTGGTTAGCTTGACCTGAGTCACGTGCCCATCTCCATGTGCCTGGGCTGAACCTGAACCACCAGAGAAGGTCTAAGAGAAGAACAGCCACCAGATAGCTGCCTCAAACAGATGACCACCATACCCACGTGCGCAGAGAGGTGGTGTTTAACGATCAAATTCTCTGCTTCCCACCCTCTCCCTTCATTTCCTTCCTGTTCACTCTCCCTCCTTCCTCTTCTCTTTTCTTCTCTCCTTGTCATTCCCACTTTTTAAACGAGGCTCTCACTCCCCGTACATTTTGGTGGTGATCTAATTCATGTCCACTTGGTGACCTGGTCATTGACTGTCAGAGGTGACCTGGCCAGTGTGCCGGCTGCTGCAAGACTGAATGGGGCAGAGCCCTTCGAAGAGCAGCGGGGTCATCTTTCAGTCCAGGTATCCCCTTCCTGGCATGCAAGGACTTCATGGCCTTCTAAATCCATGTTCCAGCATTTCTAAGTCCCAGGCTTGAGTCGACTGTATTCCAGGTGTCACCATCATGTATGACATGCCAAAGAGATACAATAGTAATAACAATGGCTAACATTAAAGGAGCGCCTACTATGTGTCAGGCACTGTGACCAGCATTGTAGGTGCTCCAGTTTCATGTCCCCCTCACTGGGGTCCAGAGAGGGTAAGCAACGTGCCCGGTGCATCACTGGCAGGCAGTGGCAGAGCCAGATTTCCAGCTGAGGTCTGCCTGGCACAAGCCCCTTGCTCTTTACCTCTCAGCCCCTCCATGCCACCTCCACAGCGGACAGGCTCAGGAGGACTGCAGCCTGCAAGCAATTAGCAAAGGCAGCTCTCCAGCAAATCCAAGAAACAGTCCAATCTGTGAAAGGGAAGGGAAGAGCCATCTTAAAAGAGAAGCTTTTTTCCTCCACAGCTGGTTGAGGGGGAGCAGTTTGCCACAGGCTGCTGAGGGCAAGGAAGGGGCGGAATGCTCACTGACTGTTCATTCTCCCGATTGTTTTCCTATGACATTGAGCTCACACTCCGGGGAAAACGCAGGGCCTGCACTGAAATGTCGTCCAAAGCCATTCAGCCAGGGCTTTGAAAGAAGCTTTGTTGGTGAAAACCTCTTTGCTGTCCTGACTCTCCCCGGGCTGAGGGGTGTCTGATAAAATTCAGGAGAGCCTGTTCCATTTGCATTTCAGATAAACAGCGACTATTATTTCAGTATAAGTGTGTCCCATGCAATATTTGGGACATACTTATACTAAAACGTGATTCACTGTTTATCTGAAATGCAAATGGAACCGGGCGTCCTGTGTCTTTATTGCACAGAATCTGTCTGGGCTTCGGGGAGCAGCCCAACCCCTTCTTCCTTGCTGCTCAGCCGCACTCCAGCCGGCCATGCCCCTCTCATCAAGGAAGCAGAATCAGAGGGTGCATTCTGCATGCTGCATGCTTATGCCTACTCTATCTGTTCCTTCAGGAACACCTTGTTTTAAAAACGATGTGAGCGTTGTAAATACTAATCACCACGATAATTGTATCCCTTCAGGATCTGGGGAAAGTCTTGAGGGTTTGGGGGGAACTGACTTTCCACTAAAGTTCCTGGAAACTGATCACTGCGATTTGTATTTAACACGGAGCAGTGAGAGCCACTGCCAGTGAGAGCATCCCACGGAGGAAGTGGGGCAGGGCCCTGACCTCCCCGGAGTGGAGGCCTCTCCTTGGGGATTTGGGTTGAATTCCAAGTTCCTCAGGACCAAGTGGCAGAAGAGGACAGGATGCAGGGGAGGGAAGAGGGAAGATGGAGAAAGAAAAGAGGTCAGGAGGGGGAGGAGGCTTCAGGGCAGATTCAACATAGTTTCTCTCTTGCAGGGTGCCCTGCTTCCCCCTGAGACTACGAGCACATTCTTGGCATTGACGCTCTCCTACTTGGACCCTACTCTTTCCTTGGTCCCTGGCACAGGGAAGTTGGCCATGTGCTGCAGTAATGGGCCATGCTGGGGAGGGCCCCATTGAGTCAGCAGCAGGCCAGCTGTCTCCTCCAAAGGGAAGACACCCTGGGAGGGAGAGTATTTGCCAAGCAACTAAGTGTCCCCATGTTTCCAGGTGTTGAGTATATGTTTGTGGGTGTGCATAGCTGGGAATACAAGACCCTATTGTGTTCTGCACTCCAAAGCTGGCCCGGGGCCTAGTAGCCAGGGTGGGTCACAATTCACTCCAACTCAACACGTTTTTATTGAGCTTCTAAGTCCAACGCCCTCTGCTCTGCTTAAAGGAAATGTGAGGACAAGACTGATCCCTGCTCTGAAGAGACTTCATATCTAGTAGGAGACAAGGCAAAGAGATAGCAACATAATATTCAGGGCAGGGAGAGTCTCCTCTGAGGGATGAAAGCCAAGTTTTGGGGGTGTTCACGAGAGAGTGAGAATACTGGCTTAGAGGAAAAATCAGAAAAGATGTAATAGAGAAGGCGGCATTCAAGATGAAACTTGTAGGATGAGTGAGGTTTCCTTCATGACCTATTTGACCACTGGTGTTTTATTGTGTTTGACATAGAAATCAATTCATTCCTAACAGATCCAAAATGAATTCCACTGATGGTCACACCAGGGGCAATATTCAAAGCAGACAAGCATGGCCAGTTTTACAATAATGCCTTCTTACCTTGGAGTAGCCTCGGTTTTATCAATGATGGTCATGGACAGCTAAAGCAACACACACATGCCAGATCCTGTGTTGTGTGGTTTACGTATATCAGCTTACTCAACTCACATGAATGGCAGCTTCCTGGATAATATTATCATTTCAATTGCAAGATTAACCACAGAGGAGAGTCAGTTTATACCAGGTTCAAGCATTCTTCTGCTGGGGTCATAAAACAATTAGTCTACTTTTTTTTTTCTGCTCATTTTTTAAATTGATACACACTTGTTATCAATATGTACATCCAGTAAAAATGATTAGCATGGACTAATATATAAGCAATGTTGATCTTTAAGTAGTATATGATTCTTGCTACTGAACACTTGTATTACGTTAAATGCTTAACTAGATATGGCAAGGTTTCTAAAATATCTTGTGCAAACTGTGGTATAAGATTATTTGAAAATGGCTGGCTTTTGCTTAGTTGTGTCATAAAGTTCTGGAGAAGAAAAGGTCCTGGCTCCCTTAAGAAAGAAGTGATGGGCTTGGCAGCTTGTACATAGTGTTGGCATAGTCCTTGACATAGAAACTTCCTTCCAAGTCAAGGAAGTCGTAATGAAAGAGGAAGAGACAGAGCTCTGAGCTGACTTTATGAGGGTCTGAGTAACCATTTCCTAATTCTTTAAACAAAAAGGGTCACAGGAAAACACTATTATATAGGCCCTGATAGTTCAACTTTCTTTTTGGCCAATCTTCAAGGGATTAGAAGAGGTTTTTTTAACCTACCCACAAAAGGAAGTGATGTCCCTGGAAGTAGCTCTCTGGGCACTAAGAGGAGGAGGTACTTCAGTAAATGGTTGCCTTCTCTCAGGAGGGCTCAGCACCGATGCTGGTCAGAGAAATAGTGTTGCAAGTGAGGGCTCCTCCAAGAGCTCAGGCAACTTACTTTCATTTCCATTTCCCCTTCCAGCAAATACATCATGCTGTTCTTTCATAGGGCTGGTGGGAAAATTCATTATTCCATTAATAAGCAGTAAGCACCCCCTATGTGCCAGTCCTCTGCAAATAAAACAGACAGCCCGGTCTCAATGCAGTGATAACTGAGAGGATGTCTGCAGAGTCAACCACGAGGACTCAATACATGCTGGGAGGGAGGCTTTTGTCCCAAGTATGAGAAGTTCAAGCTTCTATAAACACCCATCTCCCAGGCTTCTTTCAGAAAGGCCCCACAGCTGAAGCACTACTAAGGAGGGTACTACTTAGGAGTTCTAAAGTTTAGGTCCACTCCCAGAATGAGCTTTCCTCAGGCTCATCCTACAAGTAAGATGGAGTGGGGCAGCATGGTCACTGATAATGTTTTATGAGGGAAATATTCTCAAATTAAATTTTCTATGGTCAGAAATCTCCCCCCCCCCTTTTCTATGTTGACATACTTGTTATTTGTACAAATATGTCAGTAGCTTACAAGTGGTTAAGTCATGTATGTGGATACTTTAACAAAGAGCTTTTTCCTTTGTTCTTTTGTTGGCTTTCTTTCTTCCTTTCTTCCTTACTTTCCTGCCCTTGCTCTGTCTCCCCCTTCCCTCACTCCCTTCCTTAATACAAAAAGGGTCTGTCATGACTAAGACTCCTCTATCTACCACAGAAATGGCAGCCACGAGTCTATTAGAAATCAACCAACATCTCAGTCAATCAACAGAAAATGTCACTGTAGTGTTGCATTATTGTGGTGATAATGTTTATGTAGTTGCTATCTGATTTTACGCGATAAAACGCATTATTTCCCCTTAAATACTGGTGTCCAAAGTTACCTTGACTTATCAGAAAGGATCTTTTAAGATTACATTTCTTCCAAGTGTGAGCTATAAAAAAGGAGCAGAGAATGATGCTTTTTGAGTATTGCAAATTTAGCTGCCACATATGGCATAAATCAGACGGTATTTCTAATATCTATCAACAAACAAACTGATCAGTCAACAAACAGTTATTGAATATGTGCTTTGTGCAAGAATACATGTTGAATCCTGAGGGAGTTACTCTCCCAAATTTAAGTAAACAAATACTAGATAGAATTTTTCCCTTTGGGAACCACGAGGTTGAGGAGATGACAAAAATTTAATTAAAAATTCAAAGCCAGGTAACAGCTGTTCTCCTGAAAAACGCCAACGGGGAGCAGATAAGGAAGGCTTTGTGAGGAAAGTGGCTCTTCAAACACAGGTAGGGTTAGGTAATTCATTTTCTAAAACGCGTATGATGACAAACTAGAGACAAATGTCTTCCTAGCGGTTTCAGCTGCTATGTGGTACAAAGCAAACTGCATCTTTCATATTTATCAGCTAACAAATTCATCAGTCAACAAACATTCCTTGAATATGTGCTTTGTAGAAGAACCAAAGCTGAATCTTTTAAAGTTGTGTTTTTAATTTTGGAACTTAATGAATTTCAGAACATATGTGCTAAATATCTGAGGGTAGATTTTTCAACCTCTGTAGTGTTCTGGGAAAAGTTGATCCCAACCTCCAAGAGCCTCAGACTGTGAATTTGGCATCCCCCAGGGCCAGATTTGAAAGTCCAAAGTGTAAGAATCATGGCATTCTGATGAGCCCTTCTCCACTGATGAGAACTTTGCCTCTGAATAAAAGAGAAGTTGAACCCTGGTCAGGATGGCTCAGTTGGTTGGGTGTTGTCCCCTGACCAAAAGGTTGTCGAGGTTGCTGGTTTGATTCCTAGTCAAGGCACATGCCCAGTAGAGGTTGTGCAGGAGGCAGCCAATCTCACATCTATGTTTCTCTCTCTCTCTCTCTCTCTCTCTCTCTCTCTCTCTCTCTCTCTCGTTCTCTCTCCTCCCCCATTCTCTCTCTAAAAATCAATAAAAAAAAATTTTTTTTTTAAAGTTGAGGCTAGGAGGCTGATGAATCTTTCAGGGACTATTCTCTTAAACTTTAAAGCAAGCCAAGTAAGTCCCCTGCATCTGACAGTAGGATTACTCTGGTTCAGAAGGAACTCATGTACCTGGCAGTTCCCAAAGGAAACACATGAACTTGCTCCTTGTTCACTTCCAGGTCTGCTGGACCTGAGCCATGAAAGAGTTGTGCCTCATTAGGAAGAACAGATTATTGGACTCGCTGTGGAGCCACGCATGTTTTATGAGGCTGGGAGTGGGTTACACAAAGTGCCACAGAGTGAGAAAGGAAGATGTTTGGAAATATTTTTCTGCTTAACGCTCTGAGACTGCAAGGGTTTTCTTAGCCCTGCGGAATTCCTCTAGCTGCCTGGGGATTTCTAGGTTTCTAAGAAGCTCGAGGTAGCTGTTAACCTAATACACAGCTAAAGGCAGCCAAGACAGCCTTCCTATGCCAGCTGTGTGGTAGGATGTCTTCTTAAAAGGCTCTTAAAAATCAGGCATGCAAGGGAATCCTTCTTTCCTAAACTGGGGCCTCTGAAACTGGGTCAGTGGTTCTCATCCATGTCTTCCTGCTTGCTGTGCTGAAGCACAGTGTAGGCAAATAAATATCAATAAGTTGCTTAATGATTTTCATAAGGCTCCATATTTGCAAGGCAAAGGGCTCTCCTGAAATGTTTGATCTACTCCATATGAATCTGTTTTCCAAATGGCCAGCACATGTCGAGGCCTGCCGTCCTCTGGGTTACAGGAAGACGTCTTTGATGGGTTAACCGCAGAGTAACCGAACTCTTTTTCAAGTCCCTTTCAAAGGTTCCTTTGTCCTGCTGTGGATCTTGCCACTTGGATCAGATCAGAAGAAGATTGCTCCTGGCAAAGGGTTCTCGTTCATTCTCCCTCTGATCTGGGTTTGTCCCTGGGTAATGCCGTCTGTAGTCTGGTGTCCCAAAGGTTAAAGTTTAAGCACCAGTCAGTTATGACAAAATTACACAAACTCCCACTCATTCTTTTCCAGCACTCTCTCCCCAACTCACACCTGAATGAATTTTGTCAGAACCAAATGAAGTCGTCATCATTCTCAACCATCTTGGGAAGACTGGTCTAGCTATCAACAGAACCTTTCGGCAGCTGCCTCCGGTAGGATATTACTGCTTTGGAAATGGCCTTCCATGTTCTATAGACCACTCTTTTCCTAGGCTGGGTAGCTGCGTAGAAATATTTAGCCATTAACTGTCTTGATACTTTGCAAATATATAGTAAAATGGTGACTTGGTTTGATTTGTTTCTACAGATTTTGATACATAATCAACTCACAGTACAGTGGGTGAAACAAACATACATAGATATTATCAAATCGAGAGGGCAAATCAGAGAAATAAACAGGGACGAAAAAGGCAATCCTGGTAGTCACCAGCATGTGGTAATTGAGGACCAAAATCTTATACTTTGTTATTTTCTGTAAAAATTACATCTGTTGTAAACAAAGCTTAAGTATTAATCCAAAATGCAACAACTATTTCTAAGAACATAACAAAATATATGCTAGAGCAAGATTTAAGAAAATGGAAACATCTTTCCCTCTTTGCTCTGTTTTCAATATTAAAAACAATATTTTTATCATTATTATTACCATCATTAGGCACTTAACTCTAGATTTACTATATGCTTCCAAGATAACGTTTGTTTTTTTCTTAACTACTATGATTGTGGGTGTCCAAAAGCCTCAGCCCCCTACCGATTTATACACTGTGTAAACTGCTAGTAGGTTTGGGCTAGTTTAGTAAACATTTATTCAAGTGGTGACTCTGACAGGCCCAGCTTAGGCTGCAAAATCCAATAGTCTCTCTTTCTCTCTCTCCCTGGTATGAACTGAAATCCAGTGGCAGCAAAAGCTTTTTCTCAGACTGATACTCACCTCTCTTACATAGTTATTCCTCCCTTATGCAAGAGAGCCTTGCTAATTCTAATAAACCTTCAAAACACATTTTCTACTTTGATTAATTGAATTACCCCACAGAGCCAGCTAACCCAGAAAGCTGGGAGTCAATAATAGACTCCTGTCTTTTCATTGCAACCCTTCTCCCTCACACATTCAGCTAATCACCAGCTTCTGTCATACTCTCCTCATAATCGTTGCTGAACCCACCCTCTCTGCAGTCTCTACCATCAGGGCTTTCTCCAGTCTTAGATGTCTGGATCCCGAACCTGGATTTCCACAATGACTTCCCAACTGTTTTCTATGCCTCCACTCTCTTTTTTCTCTTATCTCATTTTTTTCCTTTTTCATACAAAGCTTAGATTGTGTGTGTCTTTTTAAAGCCTCACCAGAGTACATGCTTTCATTATTTTACAGAGAGAGAGGAAGAGAGGGAGAAAGACAGGAGAGAGAGAGAGAGAGAGAGAGAGAGAGAGAGAGAGAGAGAGAGCAGTCAGTTGCCGCCCGTATGCACCTGGACCAGGATAAATGGAACTTGAAACCTGGTATGTGCCCTGATCAGGAATTGAAACTTTCAGTGCACTGGACAATGCTGCAACCAACTGAGCCACACTGGCCAGGGCACATTGTTTTTTTTTACCTGAATTAAATGTAATAACTAATAAATGATGGAACTATGAGTCAAACTATTTTTTTCCTTTTCATTATCTTTTCTTTATTTGCCAAATTTTGTACATTGAATATGTAATAACTTCCTATTAACCAACCAAACAAGTATGTGTGTTTTTGAGTTAAACTATTGACAAAGATTTTTTTTTTTAATTATGAACAGAATTTTATGGAATGTTTTCCATTATCTATTGTAATATGTCAATGTGATAAATTACATGATTGATTTTCTAGTGTTAACTTTTGTATGCCATATAAGATATACTTTATATGATGTTTGGATTTCTTGCCAATATTTATTTAGTATTTTTACATCTCTGACAATATTACGTAAAGTTGATTCTTGTTCTCTCCTTGTCTGGCTGTGAATCAGCAGGGTTATCATAGCTTTATAAAATATGCTGGGGAATTTTCCCTGATTTTCTATTGCATAGAATTGTTATTTATTAGGGGTTAGTATTTCTTCCTTGAATTTTTTGGAGAAAAAAATGCCCACAAAGTGTTCTAGAACTACTACTATTTATATTATACTAGGGGCCCGGTGCACAAAAATTTGTGCACTCGGGGTGGAAGGAGTCCCTCAGCCCGGCCTGTGCCCTCTCACAGTCTGGGACCCCTCAGTGGATGTCCTATGATGGCCCAGTCTGCCAGGTGCCTTGTGTGTGTATGAGTGTGTGTGTGTCACCACTGGAGACCTGCCCCCAGCCGCATCTGAGGCTCGGAGCAGTCCTCCTGTGTGTGTCTACCTGCTGGGGGTCTGTCCCCAGGCACCCCATCAAGGCTTGGAGCAGGCAACCCCTCTATGTTGATCTCTCAGACTCTTGCCCTCCCCTGCATGTTGTTCTATTTTTTGAGCTGTGGCCAGGGCTGGGTGCGGCCTGCCTCCCAAGCTTGCCTACTGCCCATCTTCCTCCAGCCACCAGAAAGCAGGGAAAACCCCGCCTCGTGGTCAGGCCAGCCTTTTCCTGCTCCCTGATCCTCGGAAGGGACCTGGGAAGCCGCCAA